>JAJOOI010033037.1:0-27076 GCA_029582585.1 Solanum bukasovii | reverse complement strand
ATATATGAAATATAATGTCTTAGTGGAAAGATTTTTATATGCGACATACACATTGTGTGTTCATGAGGATAAAGAATAAAAGAATTATTGAAGCACTAAACCAATATGATCTATAACTTATAAGAACTTATTTTAACCCATATTTTTTATTGGCATTCAAGATATTTTGGTGTGTTTGGTAGGAAGAAAAAATATTTTACAAAACTTTATACATAAGTAGAAAAGAATATGAAAAGTTTCTCAATTGATGGAAGTTGACATGCAATGAACTTCTCATTTAATCTTCTTCTTTAATTTATATTACCTAAAAAGGTAAATAAGTTAAGGTTACATGTGACTTTATAAACTCTCACCCTTTCATATATATAACCTTAAAAGGTAAATAAGTTAAGCTTATGAAAAATTTCATAAACTAATTAGATAAGGATATGAATGATTTCATAAACTTTTATCATTTCATTTATCTAATCTAAAGAGTAATCAAATAAATGTATGGATGATTTTAATAACTCTAATCCTTTAATTTATCAAACCCTAAAAATTTAATCAGATAAAGATATGGATTATTCAATAAACTCTTTTCCTTTCATTTATCTAACCTAAAAAGGTAAACTAAATAAGGATATGAATTATTTCATAAAATCTTTTCCATTTATTTATCTAACCTAAAAAGTAAAATCAGCTAAGAATAAGGATATTTCCTTTTTGGTAGTCCTTTATAATAAATTATATATAATATTTTTCTTTTTGCCTACGATTTGCATATAATAAGTATTCCTATTATGTAAATGTAGTGTAGACAAAACACAAGCTTTCAATTTATAAATGTGTTACTATTTGTGGTCTTGTGAACTAATATTTTGCACTAGCACCCAAAAAGTTATAAAATCCAAAGTAGTAACACAAAGAAGTTCCACTCTCACTTTCCTTCTTCATTTGATTAGTCAAATATTTTTTTGGTTCATACAAATATGAGTTTCAACAACAATAAAATGGTTGGGAAGCTTTATAATAAATCTTCAAAGAATAATTCTATCCCCGACACATATGGAGTTGATAAGAGAAATGTTGGTGTTTTAGATTTGAGCCTTAAATCTGATCAAAATGATGAGTTCTTTGTTTTTTCAAGAAGGTCCGAGAACCAGGATGAAAAAAATAGTATTGAAAAGATTCCATGGATTCCTGAGAATCCCATTTCAGAACAATTGGAAAACAAGAATAGTACTTGTGGTCATCCAACTATTAAAAAAATTTATTTGCATAACAATGTTGGATCATCTAATAAATTGGATTTTTCTGATGATGAACGCAATCAAGATGGTTTTTTCACTGATGATGAATTAGATGAGCACCCAGATATAAAAGAAATGAATTATGAGGAGCGAAGAAAATGTTTTTGGTTCAAAAAATTCTTCAAATGTTTTGACAAATTAACTATTAGTATGATTAATGATCCTAAGCGACAATGGCATTGCCGTTCCTGCAAAGATGGTCCAGGTGCGATTAGGTGGTTCACAGGATTTCAGTCAATGTTGTCCCATACAAAAACAAAAGATGGACCATGGTATAAATTACATAGAGCGCTTGCTCACCTTTTAGAAGAGGAGCTACGTATGAGGACCTGTGTATGAGAGAAATACATGTCTTTGAGCTGGATCAAGGTTCATCATATTTTAGTTCTTCTTCATGAATAGTCTATCAATATATGTTTTAACCTATAATTTAGTATTTCTCTATGGTAATTCTCATGGGCCCTCAAAATAGGGAAAATTCATGTCTTTGAACTTTAGTTTGTTAAATTTCATACTCTTTTCATAACTATTGCATTCGTCATGATCAATAGAACATTCAACTTTATATAGCACCAAGAAGACATAGGGATGAAGGCTCACCATCAGTTTAGACTAAGACCTTTAGTAGAAATCTTTATGTCCCAAACTTATGTGTCACCGTGGGTAATAAAGGATTACTCGTCAGTGTTGGCATGACAACTTAGTCCTTTGAACATCATATTAGTTGATTCATGTTAGCTAGTTGTATACACTTAGGAAGGTATGAAGCAGTCTTTCAGTTGGGGTACAAGTAGGACTCTATTAAGCTCTAATAGAGTATGATGGTTATTAGTATTTCCCATAATTGAGTCTCAGAATATTTCATTGATCTTGTATTAAGTTATTTTTGTTATGTACTTATCAATTGAATGTCTATTTGAATGGTCGGCATATCATTTCATGTATTTCTTCTATATTCATTCCAGCATCAAAGATTTATATATCTGGTTTACTCGAATTGGGGCACATGTCTAACACTCAATAAATTTAAAGTACTGACCATATACCTTCATGTGCTATATTATTTTATAATGTAGTTTCAAAAGCTCAGCATTAAGCTCGTGATTAGTACAATTTCCAATCAGGTCACAGTAGTGTTGGTATGTCCTTATCTTTCGAGGGCAACCACTTATTTAACTTAATTAGTCCTTTTGTTTTCAAACAATTACAGTTACTCATGGACCTTTCACTACAAGTCATTTTGTTAGAGGCTTTCAGATATAATATTTTGAGGTTTATGTTTTCTGGATATTTTTTTCACTTATTTGTTTTGTGTTTTGAATTTAATATGCCTTCTATATTCAGCTTCTGCAACAGTTACTTTTAGTTGTTATTTATACAAACCTTAGTCATGGGTTTGCATATGTTCACTTGTGGTGCCCATTTTTAATGATAAATTAAGCTTTAATGACCAACTATTATGTCCTTTAAGGGTGGAAGATTATATCGTTGTTATTGGTAAGTTACGATTAAACGAACCCCGCCTAAGAGGTGCCCTTCTCTTAAGCAGACCCTTAGTCGCTTAAGCGGACCCTAAGTCACTTAAGAGGTCCCTTAGTCGCTTAAGAGTCCTTGGTAAAAGCCAAGGGCTAGTTACTTCAGCGACGCCTACCCCTCAAATGTTGTTCTCTTAAGTATCCCACTTGGTCGCTTAAGCTAACATCACTTAAATGATCAAGGGTTCTTTTAAGCCGACACACCAGATATCATTTTTTATAGTAAAAAGGCTAAGTGTCCAAAAACATTGAACAATCTCTCAAGAATTCATTCAGAGTTCAAATAATGCAAACCAAAAGAGCAAACCACTTGGAAACAACATTCTGAACTCAATAAAATTGATGAAACATCCATGTGAGGTCGTTTCATCAAAATAATTACCAAAGTCAACACTTTAACAAAGAAACACAACAAAATGCCAAAAGCTAAAAGAAACTAACCTCGACACCTTTGGGAACCAAGCCAAAGGTCGTTCAAGACTAAACTCGGTTTTACAGAGCTAACTATATTGTCATAATTTGATTCTAATCATGTTTACCAAGTAATTTGATACAACTCAAACTTTTGGCTAAACTGAGAAGCTAAAATGCCTTATCGCAACAACTCCAAACGAAAGCCTCAAAACCCAAGCGGATTATCAAACTATACCAAAATGACCCTTCTGGAGTTGATGGAACTAATAGAATTCTGATCTGATGTCTAAATCTCTGGATGTTTACTCAAGTCAACTCTTTCAAGCACTAAGCTTTCTAAACTCCAAAATTCACACCAAACTCATACAAATACCTCGGGACCATGACACCCAACCCACAATAGAAAAAAAGCTATAAAAAAAACTACGAGAAGGGGCAAAATAGGAAAAACAGGCATAAAATTCATAAATGACCCTGAGGGTCATTAAAACAAATACCACTAAAAGGAATGTGAAAGTAAGACAAAGGCAATACATGAAGGCTCAAAAAGGTGAGAATACCGAGTCAGCATATCAAGATCAGTCTCCCAAGTAGCCTCCTCGACTAGATGGTGCCTCCACTAAACCGTCATTGACGTGATCTCCTTAAACTGGCACTAGCTAACCTACTTTTCTAGAATTGCTAAAGGCTCCTCCTTAACACTCAAGGTCTTATCAAGTTGAACTGACTCTCTTTGAAGAACATGAGACTCATCAGGAACATATAATTTGAACATAGAGATATGAAACACACGATGAACACTGGAAAGAGCTAGAGGTAAGGCTATCTCATAAGATAACTCTCTTACCTACCTCAAAATCTCAAAAGGACCGATAAACATGGGACTAAGCTTGCCCCTCGTCCAAAATCTCATCACGAACTTCATGGGAGATAACCGTAGGAACATACACTCACCAACCATGAACTCCAAAGACTATAACCTCTTATTTTCATGACCCAAGGTAGATCCTAGGTGTAACATAACGTCTAGAACCCTGAGAGGCCCTACACAAACCATTTAGCATACATCATATAAGATAATAGAAATTCAAGAGAATTTAAAAGACGATTTTCCAATATAAAAGTTTTATAAAATGAAGCGGAAAACTAAACAATGTCTCAAAGTCGTCTAGTACAAAGAGTGATCGTGACGTAACTCGTACATCACATAGAAAACTGAAAAGTAAAGACAATACTAAATAAAGTTTTTGTCCTTGGAACATAAGGACTCACTAATCTTGGAAACTCTTCTCGCATGGTTCCGACCATACAAACTTAGCCTTCTTTTGGGTCAATGTCGTCAATGGAGAGGCAATCGATTCTTCAACAAACCTTCTATAGTAACCAACCAAACCCAAGAAACTTCTAATTTCCGAAGGGGATAGAGGTCTAGGCCAACTCTTACATGCATCCATCTTCTTAGGATCTACCTCAATACACCTTACCAGAAATAATATGACTAAGAAAATCCATGCACCTTAGCCAAAACTCGCATTTAATGGTAACCTAGTTGAATTGTCGGTAGTTAATACACATACGAAAAGTGAACCATCTTTCTTTCTAACAAACAACACTGGAGCACCCCATGGAGAGATAATCGGTCGGATGAAACCTTTATCCAATATATTGATTATTTGAGGATTGTGTTGCAGGTCCTCAAAGATCAAGAACTCTTTGCAAAGTTTAGTAAATATGAGTTTTGGTTAAGATTTGTGGCTTTTCGCGGTCATATTGTATCTGATAAGGGTATTGAGATAGATCCTAAGAAGACGGATGTGGTCAAGAGTTGACCTAGACCTCTATCCCCTTCAGAGTTTCTTGGGTTTAGCCAGTTACTATAGGAGGTTTGTTGAAGCGTTTTCTTTGATTTCTTCTCCATTGACAGCATTGACTCAAAAGAAGGTTAAGTCATTATGGTCCAAAGCATATGAAAAGAATTTCCAAGAATTAAAGGACAGACTTACTTCCGCTCCGTTGTTGGCTTTACCAGAAGGAATCCATGGGTTTGTTGTTTATTGTGATACCTCAAAAACTGGGTTAGGATGTGTCCTTATGCAAAATGGGAAAGGTATTTCTTATGCCTCAAGGCAACTTAAGATTCATGAAAAGAATTATCCTACACATGACCTTGAGCTAACGGCAATTGTGTTTGATCTTAAAATTTGGAGACATTACTGTTATGTTATTCATGTAGATGTTTTTACCGACAACAAGAGATTGCAATATGGGTTTAAGAAGAACGATCTAAATCTTCGCCAAAGAAGGTGAGTTGACCTACTAAAGGATTATGCCATGAGTATTTTCTATCCTCCAAATAAAGAAAATGTGGTGGTGGATGCTCTTAGTCGGTTATCAATAGATAGTGTTGCTCATATTGAGGATGATACAAAGGAGTTGGTTTGAGACATTCACAGATTGGCCCGGTTGGGTGTTCGGTTAGTTGACTCTACCAAAGGTGGTGTTATGGTTCACTATGATTCAAAATTGTCTTTTGTGGCGGATGTGAAAGTTAATCAAGGTCTTGATCCGACTTTAATGAAATTGAAGGAAGCGGTGCTTAAAAAGTCTGTAGAGGCATTCTACCAAGGGGGATGGTCTGATTCGTTATCAGGGTCGTTTGTATGTTCCCGATGTAGATTACTTGAGAGAGAAGGTCTTATCAAAAGCCCATAGTTCTTAATATTCCATTCACCCGGGAGGCACCAAGATGTATCGTTACTTGCGGGAGATCTATTCGTGGAATGTGATGAAGAAGGATATTGTGGAATTTGTAGCTAAGTGTCCTAATTATCAAAAAGGGAAAGTTGAGCCCAAAAAGCCAAGAGGGTTATCTCAATACATTAGAATTCCTACTTGGAATGGGGAGATTTAAATATGCAGTTTATTGTTGGCTTACCACGCACCCAGTGACAACATGATTCGATTTGGGTTAATATAGATTAAATGAAGAAATTGGCTCATTTAATTCCCGTCAAGGTTTCTTATTCGGCGGAGGACTATGTCAAGTTATATTTGAGGGAAATGGTTGGGTTGCATGGAGTTCCGTTATCCATTATTTCTGATCGTGGTACCCAATTCACGTCTCAATTTTAGAAATCTTTCCAAAAGGGTCTTGATACTCGTGTTAAGCTTAGTACGACCATTCATCAGCAAATTGATGGGAAAGCTGAGCGTACTATCCAAACCTTGGAAGATATGTTGAGAGCATGTGTAATTGAATTCAAGGGTAATTGGGATGATCACGTTCCTTTGATTGAGTTTGCATATAACAATAGCTACCACTCAAGTATTGGCATGGCTCCATTTGTGGATTTATTTGGTAGGAGGCGTAGATCTCCTATTGGTTGGTTTGAAGTGGGTGAAGTTGCTTTGATAGGTCCCGAATTGGTATATGAAGCTATGGAGAAATTTTGGCTTATTGGAGAAAGGTTGAAATTGGCTCAAAGTCGACAAAAGTCCTATGCCGATGTTAGAAGGAGAGATCTTGAGTTTGAGGTAACTGATTGGGTCTACTTGAAAATTTCATTCATGAAGGGTGTAATAAGATTTGGGAAGAAAGGGAAGATTAGTCCCCGCTATGTGGACCGATATCAAATTTTGAAGCGAATTTGAAAAGTTGCTTATGAACTTGATTTACCTAATGACTTGGCATCGGTGCATCCAGTTTTCCATGTCACCTTGTAAAGAAGTGTCTTGGAAATCCAACATATATAGTTCCCTTAGAAGGTTTGGGAGTTACGGAGAATCTTCTTTATAAGGAAGTTCCGGTAGAGATCTTAGCCCAGCAAGTTAAGAAGATGAGAAACAAAGAAATTGCTTTGGTGAAAGTGCTTCAGAGGAATCAGTTAGTTGAGGGTGCAACTTGGGAGGCCGATATGATGTCCCATTATCCTCATCTCTTTCCTTCCGTCCCTAGTCTAGCTTGAGGTATTGAGTTCCTCATGGTTTACTCTTTTGGTTTCATGTGTCTTAGATATTCCCATGATTTCCTCATTTATGCATGTTCATGAAAAGCTTAAATTTTGAGAAAATGAGTCACTTTATTGATTTCTAAATATTTTTGTGCATTTGAGTATAGTTTTATATAGACCTCATGATATGATACTTTGAACATATTTTAGCTTGGAGTTGATGTTTCCTCCTCGGATATGTGCATTTGTGTAATTGCATTCATGTTGAGTTGTTAGATTAAGTTCCTACCTATTATGTCTTGAATATCATTCGAGCACGAATGTTCATAAGGGGGAGATAATGTAACACCATAGATTCGGAAAGGGGAGAAAATTTCAGTTGTTGCAAAACCTGGTGCCAGTCCCGACAGAGCCACCCAAGGCCCGTAGACTGACACACATTGTAGGTCACATCGTGCATGGCAGTCCAAGGTTTTCCAAAAATGTCAAGTTCCAGTACTTTTTAAATGGTTCACATGAAAGGTCAGTCGTCCAATGCACGAGTCGTAGGTAGACTTCGTAGGTTAGTCCATGACTTAGTGGAATTTTAGAATCAAAAGCGAAGAACCACGACTAGGCATGTACGGCCCATCGGTGGACCCACAAATCATACATGGGACCATTGTTGGGAGCCCAAAAGTGAGGGTCTCTGAACTCATCGACGACCAACCAGGACAGTCCATGAGTTGATCGACGGACCGTAGGTCGTGTCATCGATGAGGTCAGCAGTTATTTTAGAGGGGATTTTGGGTCTTTTACTAATTATTTTTGCCTAAATGTTGTTTTACCTTTTATTAGAAGCCCTATAAAAACGTTTTAACCCCAAGATCTTCTAAAATAATTCATTCTCTCAAATTCTCAGAAGAAGAACAAGTTATCCTCTCATTATTTCTCTCTCTAGAAGTTGAAGAAGAAAGCTAGGGTTTTCAACTCAAGTCTCCAATTCCACCATTGAAGTCAAGATTTTGGATTTAAGGTATGATAGTCTTCATCCATAGACCCCTTTCCTCGATGGAGTTCCTAAAATTCTTCAATTTATCAAGTTAGAAATTCTCAATTAAGTTAGGGTTTTCTTCAATGTCATGGGTTCCTTTCAATATTGATATAATTTATTGTTTTATGAACTATTATGCATGAATTGATATAATTCCATGATTTTATGATGAATCCCCATGAAACCATGTTTTAACCCTCTTTTATATATTTTGATGATTTAAAGTGGGTTTTGAACTATGAAAGGTGAATTATGGAAATATGCATGTTCTTATGAAATTGATGAAAAAGTTTTAAGAATAATTTGAAAGTGAAGTATTAATATGATTACTGTTGTGTTGTGAAAGGATTTCTCATATACACATGAAAGCATGAATGTGAAAGGTTTTCTCACATAAAGGATTCTAAGGTTGAAAGGTCTTCTCACCTAAAATGAATCAAAGATAAGGATTTATTCTAATGATGAGGCAAGAGTTGATTATCCATGACCTCTAATGCAAAACAAAAGAGGTGATTACCCATGTCTCATGCATGTTAAGGAAAATTAAGAATAATGTATATTCCGTGGATGTATGCTTAGCATTAAGTGGACAAGTGGCGATTACCCACGTCCCATAAATAATGTGCCAACATTGGTTTTCTAGATAGAAATTAGCTAGTGGATCCACGTAAGCTAGAAGTTCATGGTTCTTACCTTGGCAAGTGAAAACACCTCTTTTGGTGTGGGGTAGACACCAGATTCCATGTTAATAGCTCACATGGTCTTACATGTCGGTTAAAGGTAATTCTCCCACATTAACGAATCAAGGTTACTTAAAGAAGTATCTCGCAAATGTATTAAAGGTGTTGGCTTGCATTGACGATGTTTTTATGACTTATGTGGTCTAACTCTTTTATATCATGTTTTAGCTTGGTCATGGCATATCAAGAAAATGTCCCCTTTTAGCATGATTTCACATTTTTATGCACTGCTATCATACATGGTACATATTTGTACTAACGCATACTTTGCCTACATTTTCCCCCAATGTAGGGTCCGACGCTCTAGATTTGGATTTCTGTGGCTAGGGATCTCTTAGTAGAAGTTTGAAGATTGGTGAGTTCTCATGATTCGAGGAACGAAATTTCATTTCATATTGTCTTTACATTTGAGATTGTATGTGATGTACGGGTTACATCCTGATCACTCTTTGTACTCGATGGCTTTGAGACATTGTTTAGACTTTCGCTTCATTTTATAAAACTCTGAATTGCCATTTAAATCCTCTTCAATTTCTATTTTCTTGTATATGTATGCTAAGCGTCTTTTATAGGGCCTCTCGAGGTCCTATACGCCATGTTACACCAAGGGTCTACTTTGGGTCATGACATAAAAGACCCAAAAGCCCCTTTTAAAATAATTGTCGATATCATCGATGACCCGACCTACGGTCTGTTGGTCAAACAACGGACCGTACTAGTTCATCATTGACGAGTGCAGAGAACCTCACTTTTGGGCTCCCAACGGAAGACCCATGTATAGTCCATGGGTCCATCTACAAGCCGTACATGCCCAGTAGTGGATCTCCACTTTTGGCTCTAAAATTTCACCATGTCTGGAACTCACCTACGAGACCCACCTACGACTCATGAATTGGACAATAGACCATCTTTGTGAACCATAGGAAAGACTGAAACTTGACAAATTTTAGTAACCTAGACTAGCCAACCACGAGCCGACCTACGGACCGTGTGTCAGTCAATGGGCCGTAGGTGGCTTCGTCGGTATTGGTACCAAATTCTGCATAATCTGTAACTTCTACCCTTTTTGAATTCGAGGTGTTACATCGATCCGCATAGCTCTTCTGCGTACTCTCAACATTATGGAGTCGCTCCTAGATCACTCAAACACTATCCAGCAAATCTCTCAATAAGTTGGTGCCCCACGGTCTAACCTTAAAAGCATCCAAACCCACTAGAGAATGACATCTCCTACCATAAATGCCTCGAATGGTGCCATTTAAATGCTTGAATGGTAGCTATTATTATATGCAAACTCCACCAAAGCCAAACACTGATCCCACTAGCAATCGAATTCAATAACACAAACTCGTAGCATATCCTCTGGAACCTAAATAGTCCTCTCAGACTGGCCATCGATCAAAGGGTAAAAAGTTATACTAAGCACAACCTAGGTACCAAACTCCATCTGAATAGACCTCAAGAAATGCTAAGTGAACTGAGAACCACGTTGTGAGATGATAGAAACTTGCACCCTGTGCAAACAAACAATCTTTCTAACGTAAATCAAAGTCAATCTCTCTGATGTGTAGTCAGTTTGAACCAGCAAGAAGTTAGCTGACTTGTTCAATCAATCAATAATGACCCAAATAGAATCAAAACCTCATAATATACATGGTAAGACTATCACATATTCTATGGCTATACTCTCTACTTCAACTCAAGAATGGGTATCGATCGAGTCAAACCACCTAGTCTCTGGTGCTCATACTTCACCTGCTGACAATTTAGCACCTAGACACGAACGTTGCAATGTACCTCTTCATCCCATACCATCAGTAATGTTGCATCAAATCATGATATATCTTTGGAGCATCTGGATGAATAGAATACCTTGAAGAATGGGATTCCTCAAGAAATCCTCCCAACTAACTCACCAACTCTAGGAACACTGATACGACCCTTAATCCTCAAGATTCCTTCTGGATCTAAGGTCACCTTCCTAGCCTCGCTGCTAAGAACCATATCTCGAATCATCCTTAACAGCAGATCCTCAAACTATTGAACTTAAATCTACTCCATCAAGGAAGATCTATCCTCCACACAACTCAAAAATATCAAGTCTAAACATCTGATTGGCTAAGGGTTAAATGTCCAAAGCCATGGGTCATTACTCCACGGCTAAGAAAGACAAACTACCCATACTCACTGCCCTCTAGCTCAAGGCATATGCTACCAGATTAGCCTTGCTCGGATGATAAAGGATAGAATGTCATATTCCTTCAGTCACTCCATCCACATGAGTTTTCTTAGATTAATGTCCCTCTGGCTGAAAATATAACGAAGAGTACGATGGCATAACTCCATACAAATTGTACCACTAGATCCTTAATGCAAAGACTAACACTGCCATCTCCAGGTCATGAGTGGGGTAGTTCCTCTCGTGAAGCTTTAGTTGCCTGGAAGAATAAGCAATAACCCTAGCTTGCTGCATTAAGACACAACCTAGGCCCACACCAGAAGCATCACAGTAGATTGTAAACTCATAGACCTCAACAGGTAGAGGCAGAATCGACACTGATGTCAACAAGTCGTTGAGCTTGAAGAAGCTCATCTCATACTCATCAGACAATAGAAAGGGAACATCCTTGTGAGTTAATCTAGTAAAGGGTATTGCAATAAAAGAAAAACCCTCCATAATTCTTTGGTATTAGCCTTCTAACCTAATAAAACTACAAACCTCAGTAAGTGAAGTAGGCTTGGCAAGCTACGACCTCCCTCAATCTTCATCAGATCCACCATAATGCCAGTCTTGGACACTACGTTCCCCAAGATTTCTAAAGACTCTAGCCAAAACTCACATTTAGTGAATTTGGCATACTACCGCTGCTCTCTCAAGGTATGGAGTACTATCCTCAAATGTTGCTCATGTTGCACCCTACTCTCAGAGTAGACCAGGATATCATCGATGAACACTATCACAAATGAGTAAAAATAAGGCCTAAACACACGGTTCATCTATTACAAAAATAAATCTAGGCAATTACTCAACCAAAAATCCATGACTAATTAAGAACTCGCAATGGTTGTAATGAGCCCTAAAGGCAGTCTTAGGGATGTCCGTTGACCTAATATTTAACTTGTGGTAGGTTGATCTCAAGTAAATGTTAGAGAATATTGTTGCACCATGAAGCTGGTCGAAAAAACCATCAATATGAGACATAGGATACTTTTTCTTGATGGTCACCTTATTCAGCTGCATATAGTCAATGCACATCTGCAAGGTACCATCCTTCTTCTTCACGAATAGGACGGGAGCAGCCCAAGGAGATACACTCAATCTGATGAATCCCTTCCCTTAGAGGACTTGGAGCTGCTTCTTAAGATCCTTCAATTCAGCTGGAGCCATTCGGTAAGGAGGAATGTGAACTCTCTACATACCCGACTCAACATCAATCCCAAAATAAATATCACGATTAGGAGGAAGACCCGATAGATCAGTAGGAAATACATCAGCAAACTCTCTAACCATAGGAACTGATTCAAGGGAGGAGTGTCGGCACAAGTGTCACAGACATAAGCAAGATAGGATAGACACCCCTTCTTAACCAACCATCGTGCCTTCATAAAATAGATCACACCCCTCAGCAAATGAATATCATAACTGGTCTATATAAGAGGATAAATAGTAGGCATGCATAAAGTAACAGTCTTGGAGAAACAATCCAAGACTACATGATAGGGAGACAGCACACATGCCTAGAATCATGTAAAAATCCACCATATCTAACACAATAAGGTCTACCTAAGTATCGTACCCAAGATGGTCACTACACAAACTCTATAAGCTTAATCCACTACAAAAGAATAACCTACGGGGGTAGATATACCCATAGGTACATACATCAGCTCACACAAAAAATCTTGTCATGTAGCATAATAAGTAGACACCTATGAAAAGGTAGACCTGGGATCAAATAAAACAAGTAGGTTGATGGGAGACAAATATCGTACATGTGATAATAGAATCCAATCTCTCCGCCTATGGCCTCCCTGAAAAAGCTTACATATGGTCGTATCCACCTCGACCACCCAATTTGCTTACTTGAGGACCAACTCTAGTACCTAGGGGACCCCTCTTTAGTACCCTGAACTAGAGCCCTGGTGCATGAACCTACTAACCCTATTGAACCTACGGACCCTGCCTTCTGCATTGACTAATCGTGGGACACTCTCAGGCAAAGTGATTTTTTACACAACAGTCGTAGCAAAATATACCAGAACTGCACCACTATGATGACTCGACCAAACCTGTCTGGCCACCATGGCTTAAATACCTGAATGTGAGCCCCCGAAAAGTCTGAACCATCTGACCACTAGAACATGTGTGCTACCATCAATAATATATACCATTAGTAATTTGTAGAGCTTCCTGAACCAATCTATTAGGCTGCTACTGATGTGGATAACCTTAGCCCTGAAACCTTCTACTATGGGATTGAGACCCGCTCAACCCACCCTACTGATGGGGCCTCTTGTCACTACCTCCACAGGCCTTACAACGAATCCCCTCGGTGGTGAGTGCATGATCAAATATTAGTAATAAAGAACAACCCGACACCACCATCTTCTTTGTCGCCAATCTAAGTGGAAATGCGAGCCCACTGACAAACATAAGAACTCTCTCATGCTCTGTCGGCATAAGCATAGCCTCATGTCTCGCCAACTTATGGAACCATGCCTCATACTATGAAAATGAAAGTTATCCCTTAGTAAGGTCTAAGAACTCATCCCGCAACTACTTTCCCATGCTACGCCGTCCATACTTCTCTAGAAAAGACTCAGAGATTTAAGCCCAAGTCATTAATGGGACCCGACTAGTCTTCAATCTGAGTAGGACCTCCACCACTACTTCACTAGCCCCTATAGCTAGTAAATAGTGAAATAAACCCCATAGGACTCCACTTACCCAAGGTTATGCAAACTCTCCTGGCACCTCTCTAGATACTCATGGCATCCTCGCCTGCAGTACCGATGTACCTGGAAGGACTCGACTTGATAAACTGCCTCAATATCTTTTGTTCCTCAAGGGTCATAGTTGTCCTACGAGCCAAAGGTGGAGAACTAGTCATAATCGGTTGGACTACTATACGAGGAGCCGTATCAGCATGATGTGCCTCAGTAACATGTGCCCCTACCTACTAGAGTTTGAGAATCACTTCAAATATATGTTTCGGGTGAAGTGCTAGGAACACTACCTTTTTGGGACATACCCTCCGTGAAGTTGAGGATCCTGTCCAAAGTATCATCAAGTATTTGCATAACCATGAATCCTAGTAGAGTTTGGGCTAGCCCCACACCCTCGAGCTGAGGTTGAACCTGCTCAACCTCTATCTTGGGCTCTGGTACTGGAGCCCGGTCCCAACCTCTAGGTCAACCTCTTACCCCTAGGTAGGGCTCCACCTGGAGGTGCAGGAGGTTCACGCCTACCTGCAGTCAATCTTGTCCTATCCATTTGAGAAAGACTAAAATAGTTGGAGTTTAGATATTGGTACAACCATCAACACGACAAGAAATGAGAAATAGTAATGTATTCATAAGAATGCCCTATGGCCTCTTAAAGATTGATTTGGATGTCATCATAGCGATTCGCGAGACTCTACTAGACACTTGCTCTAGTACTAGTGAGACTGGTAAACCTAAAGCTCTGATACTATATTGTCAAGACCCAAAATAGGGTCATGATGACATCTACTACAAGCCACCGAGTGCACAAGTCTAATCCCAAATAACAAGATGCGGAAGACACACTTATATAATTAAAAAAAACAATAATAAGTAGAAGACAAGGATAATGTATATAGAAAGAATGGTCATACCACATATATTTGTAATACAATACGAAATCTATAAAAATAGTCCCAAAAGTGACCAAAACACAACTAACACAAGATACTGATCCCCGAGACTTGGTGTCACCTATACAGGAGCTACTACGAATATAAAGTCATATAGAGATATGACTAATCCAAAATACAACATGGGAGTCAATACAAAACAAGGATAGCAGCAAGTCTTTGAACGTCGGGAGCTCACCACAAATATGGGAATTTGACTGCACGGGAGATCCAACGCTCACAGAGGGTGGCTCAAATAGGGGGCTGCATCAGAAAAAATGCAGAAGTGCACTATGACAACCAAAATATAGGGTACCCAGTAGGCATCACAGACTAACCGAGATCAGAAAGATCAAATATATATATGAAGCACGATGGTACAAGCAAGACAAGGAAAATATTTACCAACTAACATAAGATAAAGGATGTGCAGATAAAATCATATATTTAGTCAGAAGATACGCACAATAAAAAACATTCAATACATTCAAACGCTAACAAACACAATGATACAGTTTAACACCAAGTAAGGAAAACCATAAGCCTACAAGAAACATCGAGTCGCCTAGAATGATACCTCAAGCTTAAAAAACCGCCAATAACATGGATAGATGTATCCACATGCCTATCGGGCTGGCATATCAAGCTTACCAATAACCTAGACATATTTATCAATGGGCTGCCTGGAATGATACATCTAGCTCATTCGAGTAAAAGCAGTTGAAAGGTGTGATAATCATGTAAAAGGGCCTTTTTCCCAATTTTAAGCCAATATGGATTTCAAGGAATTTCAACTCATTAAGGTCAATTTCCTTTCATAAACCAAGTCATTTTTATCAAAAATATCATGTAATTAATAACTCTTCAAAAGCATTACCATGGTCAAGTCATGTCAAAACCCACAAAATCGAGAAAAATGCCCATCACACCACGAGAGTACTAACATGGTGCTCTTGCCAAACCACGCTCAAGGCCTCAGGCCCAACAATTTAATAAACCACAAAAGAAATCACACTCAAGGATCCATACCATCAATCACACCAACCAAACAAGTAAAACATATCACAATTCTAAGTTTCACGACACCTAGAATCAACATATAAGGATGCCACTCACACAAGGATCACTAAACTAAGGTTTCTATTACTACAACTAAAGCTAAACAACCCAACCTATGGACACAACTATCTAAGGCTCAATAAATCTCAACCGCAATCATGTGACACTACCCAAATATAATTAATCTACTAAGTCAATTCTTAGAAAAGGAAGCCATAACCTACCTTAAGGACAAAAACTACACACGAACTACAACTTAGGTGCTTTTCCCATTTTGGAGAGCCTCGGATCATTGTCAAGCTATCAAGAACACAAAGATTAAGTTAACATGGATCAAACGATACCCATATCACTAACCCAAATTTCAGACCAGAGTTGGGTCAAAAATTGACCCTCGAAGCAAAGAAACAGAATTACAAAAAAAAGGAATTTGTCATACTATCTGATATGCTCATATTACACCTCCCTAAAGAAGCATAAGTGATCATTATCAAGTAAAGAACGCAACTTGTAGGTTGGGGTCGATCCCACGAGGAATATGGCTTAGACTTCACTTTAACCATGATTATATTTGTTTAGTCAATGTATTTCCGAAAACAACTAATTAAAGGGGGGGGGGGATTTGTGAAACAAATTCTGGAAATTATGTGAACAATCAATGTACAAGAATCAAATTTTAGGTGTTATCAAGATGAAAGAGAAACAAGGGTGTACATGTTCCCCACAAGCTCATTACGCGGTAATCTTAGTAATAGTAATCCTTTCCTAGTGTATTACATGCAAAGTGATAAGTTAGGTATCTCTAATTCTTTGGTCCAGCAACTAGAGAATTTCACTCCGCACCTTGGTCCTGCTACGTGTGTATAATTTACTAACCCTTACCTTTACCTCATATTAGACATCACATCGATGTATGGCTTAGTTTTAACCCTCGCACCAATCGACATTAGACTATTAGATAGTATCACACTAAATCTATGTTGATAATTATTTTCTCGTTAATTACCTCTTTGGTCCGCCAAGTAGTAACGAGGCAAGTTCTAATGTTGGCCACCGTTAAAAAGATTTCTAAGCGAAAGAATTATCAATGCATGCAATAACACTATTCAAGAATTACTTAGTTACTATTCATACTTTGTTAATCGCTCATGGTTCCCACAACCCTAGTTGTGGAGTTAGTTATCCATATATAACAGCAATAACACAATTCATATTTTTAGATGAAGAGATCATGAACCTACGTAATAAGTAGAAGAAACCCAGAATCTCAACTTGAATTGCAAAGTCAAAATCTTCAAAACGAACTTAGGAAATTAAGAATTGCTAAAGTTGAGAGTTAATCTCTAACGTCAAGAACTAGAATAAAAGTAATAAAGTCTAACCCCCAAAAACGAGGTTTACATGCCCTATATATAGAAAAAAAAGTCATAAATAAAAAGGAAATGAAATAAGGAAATAATGTTTCAGGATGTGGTTTCGATCGACGATACTGACCTACGGACCATGGATTGATCTACGTTCTGTAGGTCCCTTCCGTGACTCAGGACTTAGGCAAATTTCTAACTTCGAAATCTTCAAATCTTTGAGCCAAACAATAGATCACCAGTACGGACCGTGGATTACTCTACAGTCTGTGGATCCTCCTCTGTAGCTCCATACTTAGAATCTTCAAAATCAGGTATTAGAACCCCTCTCTGAATCATTTGACAGATCAATAGTACAGTCCATAGATCAATCTACGGACCGTCGATTGAAACTGTGGTTTCACACTTGGTCAAGAATTCCCTGATCTTCCTCCATGCCTTGCTAGTCCATCTACGATCATCATTTACGGAACGAGAATGGACCAACGGTCCGTGAATCACATCCGTAGATGGGCTTTTCTATACATTCCTCAGCTATGTCTCTCAACTTTCACGTTCGAACTTATTCCCTGAAAACATGATAAAAACACGTTAGTACTAATACAAAAATGGCCCTAGACACACACAACTCTTAAGTGAAATGTATTAAAAATACCGTAAACTCATGGTATATCAACACCCTCAACTTAAATTCGTTGTTTGTCCTCAAACGACGCACTAAGACTGTAAATGACACTTGTATAGAAGCAAGCAATTCAAGCACAAGCAATCACATGGCCTTCTACCCCGACTCTCTTTTTGAGTGCAAATCTTTTCTCTCAGACTCAACAAGCTAACTTGTGCGGATCCAAACATGACAAAGATCGCCAACCAACACATAACATACACATTTTACTATCACCAAGGTGCCAACTTCCCACCAATGTAACTAGTGCCCTTGCTTCAAACGAAATCCCTTTTTCACCTAATGAATTTTATTTTGAGCACAAGGATTCATTCAATACTCACACTCAGAAGTAACTTCAAGTACAGTTAGTGCTCAATACCATAGGCTTGCCCTTATTTTCACTGCTTAGACTCTCCAAACTAGTTTCTAGGATCACTATAGGACTTTCTTCGCTTGTAACGTAGGCTCAGGGTCAGGTCTGGTACATTTGGATACTCTTTAGTGACTTTCTGTCCTCCTTGACATTACATTAGGCTTTCTACCTCTCTTTGCCCTATTTTTGACATCCTACCATTTTTTCTTCTTTCCCTTGATTCTTTTCAACCATGGATGTGGCTTTCGATTTTGTAGCTCTTTATTTTTCCCTTTCTTCTTTTTCTTGCATTTTATTCTCTTCTTTAGCTTTGAACAATTTTGTTTGCTTTCTTTTGCACAAAGCCACATCCTCTCCTCTCTTTTCTTTTTTTCCTCTTTTTCAACACCAAACTCTTTTCGTACCCATTTTTCTTTCGGTTTCCTCTTTCATAGGCACCCTCAACTTATGGATTTTCCATTGGTTGAGGTGCACAATACCCAATGTCGGATCAGGGCCAAGATTGAGGTCACTTTTTACATTAGCCACCCTCAACTTAGGCTTTTAGCCTAAGTCGAGATGCACATGTCCAAGGAGGGACCGGGGCCAATACAGTAGATTATGGGAAGGTGAGTTAGCGATTTAGAAAGAAATGGTCTAATTTAGGCTCAAAGCATTTGGATCAAAGGAGGCGTTAATTTTCATTTGGTTGGATTCTTTTTAGGCAATTTGTGGGCTTATCAGAACAAGGGCCTATGATCATTTCCTAGCCTCTAGAGTAGATTATCTTAGCAGTACTAACCAGGCAAGTTCTAGATTGGCACAAACACTGTTTGAACAATCAATTATTCTCACACACTCTAGACACATAGTTTAATTATCAAATTATCATATTACCTAGTTCAAGTTTTAGCTTAAGTCATGCCATCAAGTTGGTTCATTATCATGTCATACTCAGAGCCAACACATTCAACTCATTCTAGTCTACAGATTTTAGCACATGTCACAAATTTTGGACGGGTATCATTTTTTTCAAAAATCTTTTTCCATCATTCTTCATTCTTTCTCATGTTTTTACACTTACAATCCTAACGCATGTCGGTTCAACAGAAATTAAGCAGTATTTTGGGGGAAAAGAACACAGGCAAGAAAACCCCAAGAGAGGATTATGAGATGGGTTACTCAGACTTCACCCTATCACTCACAATCCATTTACCTCACCCCCAACAAAAATAGGTGCAATTGTCCCCAATGAACACAAAAACAGTAAAAAGTAATGGATTGGGTGAAGCAAACCTGTGGCACATAGCGCCGATGAACTATCAACAACCGAGTGGATCCGGTTTCCCAGAGCCCGCTGGAACAACACGTGGATTACCCTCAGTAGTGCCCACATCATCTAGCCTAGAACTAGGTTGGGACCCACAAGACCCCGTCTACGGTCCATGGGTCGATCTACGGTCCGTAGATGGGGACCGTAGATCATATCCATACTTAGACAATTTAGAAAACATACCTGGGATCTACGGACACTATTCACGATCCGTGGAACGAACCACGGACTGTCGATGGGATCCATAGACCTCTGCACCAGACCTTTTTCTGTAGATTCTGCTTTTCGCCCCTGCACATGTAGCAATTATTAGCCCTTTCTTTTTACATTTTCTAGACACTTTTTAGGCACGGACCCTATGCTATGTCTAGCCAACACTAAAACAACTATCTAAATGAGTATAGAGAAGCAACTAAACAAAGAAAACTACTAAATGGAAAGCAAGGACCTATTGTTGGCTAGATTTACATCTTGGGTTGCCTCCCAAATAGCGCTTGATTTAACTTTGCGGCACGACGCATGCCTCTTGATTACTCAGACTTCATCAAGATAGTAGGCCTCAATAACTTCTTGAACACTTTTCACGTTTCCCAGAAAGATCTTAATCCTTTGCCCGTTTACCATGAACCTTGTTCCTTCACTGTTCTCAAGCTCAACCGCTCCATGGGGGAGAACTTTCAAAAATGGCCTGATCCATTTGGACTTGAGTTTACCCTAAAACAAGCGCAACCTATAGTTGAATAGAAGCACAAGATCACCCACAACAAATTCTCGATTTTCAATTCTTTGATCATGATACCTCTTCATCTTCTCTTTCTACAAGGCTGAACTTTCATAAGATTTTAGGCGAAACTCATCAAGCATATTCAAGTCATTGATTCTTTGATTAGATGTGGCGCCCCAATCCAAATTTAGCTTATTCATCGCCCACATAGCCTTATGCTCTAGCTCTACCGGTAAATGGCAAGAGTTCCCATATACAAATCGGTAAGGAAACATACCTATGGGAGTCGTGTATGCAGTGTGATAGGCCCATAGAGCATCATCAAGCTTCCTTGACCAATCTGTTCTATTAGCATTCACAGCCTTCGCCAAAATCTGTTTGATCTCTCTGTTGGACGCTTCAACTTGCCCACTAGTCTTTGGATGGTAAGGAGTGGCTACTTTGTGGCGGACACCATATTTCTTAAGTAGCGCTTTGAACAACTTATTACAAAAATGGAAACCTCCATCACTGATAATCTCCCTCGATCTGCCAAATTTGGAGAAGATATTCTTTTTCAAGAATGCGGTGACACTTTAACCTTCATTATTGGGGAGCGCAACTGTTTCCACCCACTTTGATACATAATCAACTGCAACAAGAATATACTTCATCCCATGTGAACTCACAAATGGACCCATAAAATAAATGCCCCATACATCACAACTCTATCACCAATATAGGATTCATAGGAAGCTCTTGCCTCTTTGAAATCCCTCCTTCTCTTTGGCAATGGTCACAAGACTTGGCGAAATCATGAGCATCTTGGTGGATGGTAGGCCAGTAGTACCTACACTGCAAAATCTTATAAGCAGTCTGAATACCACTATGATGCCCACCAACAGGCGATGAATAATACGCCTCAAGTACACTCAACATTTCAACCTCAGGTACACAGTGACGAATAATCCCATCAGCACAACTATGATACAAGTAAGGCTCATCCCAAAAGAATTTCTTCACATCATGCATAAACTTTTTCCTTTGGTGAAAAGAAAAATGTGGGGACACCAAATCGCTTGCCAAATAATTAGCAAAGTCTGCGAACGAAGGAATCAGATCATGAGAAGCAGCCAATACCTGTTCATCTGGAAATGCATCATTAATTTCAGCCATATCACCAAGCTTTAGCATAGCCTTTTCCTCTAATCTGGACAAGAGATCGGCAACTTGATATTCGGTCCCCTTTCTATCTTTCACCACAAAATCAAACTATTGCAGCAACAATACCCATATAATCAACCTTGGTTTTGCATCCTTCTTCGCCATCAATGGAATGGTTAACATTACTCATTTTGCATTCGCTACCGGTGGTCAAAATTTTTTCCCATTCACATCTTCCAAAAAAAAACTTCTACCTCGAGTTGCTGCGCGAACGCCGTTGCGCCTTAGCGCAGGCGGAACCGGCTCCCCCTGAACCATCCTCTGAAGAGATACCTCAATGCAAAATGGTCAGTTTGCACTATGACCTTAGTACAAAGCAAGTAGGATCGAAATTTCTCGAATGTGAAAACCACCGCAAGAAGTTCTTGTTCAGTTACATTATAATTCTTCTGGGCCACATTTAGAGCTTTGCTAGCATAGTAAATAGGATGAAGAAGTTTCTCTCTCCTCTGTCCTAATACTACACCAAGAGCCACTCCACTCGCATCACACATTACCTCAAACGGTTGTCCCCAATTCGGTGAAATAATGATAGGTGCAGTAACCAACTTCTCCTTCAACTCTCCAAATGCTCTTAGACAAGCATCATCAAAATCAAACATATACTCATTTTTGAGCAGTTTGCAAAATGGATGTGCAATTTTAGAGAAGTCCTTGATGAACCTCCAATACAAACCTGCATGCCCAAGAAAACTTCTAACATCTTTTACAGAGATAGGTGGTGGAAGCTTTTCTATTACCTCTACTTTTACTCTATCAACCTCAATGCCCTTCTCAGAAATCTGATGACCCAGAACTATCCTTTCTTTCACCATAAAGTGGCACTTCTCCCAATTTAGCACCAGATTGCAGTCTCCACACCTTTTAAGCACCTCAGCCAAATGATCCAGACATCGATCAAAAGAGTCACCTACCACAGAGAAATCATCCATAAATACCTTAATAGTGTCCTCCACCATATCAGAGAATATCGACATCATACAACACTGGAAGATCGTTGGAGCATTGCACAACCCAAATGTCATACGTTTGAAGGCGAAAGTCCCATAAGGGCAAGTGAAGGTGGTCTTCTCTTGGTCTTCCGGAGCTATAGAAATCTAATTGTAGCCCGAATAACCATCAAGAACACAATACCAACCCTTACCTGCAAGTCTATCCAACATCTGATCCAAGAATGGCATAGGGAAATGGTCTTTTTCTGTCCAAGCATTTAGCTTTCGGTAGTCCATGCAGACTTTCCATCCAGTCACGGTCCGCATTGGAACAAGCTCGTTTCTCTCATCAGGATCCACAATAATCCCAACTTTCTTGGGCACATATTAAACAGGACACCCAACTACTATCTGCAATGGGATAGATAACTCCAGAATCCAACCACTTGATGATCTCCTCCACTTGATGATCTCCTTTTTAACTACTTCTTGCATAGGCGGATTTAATCTTCTCTGGTGCTCAATACTAGGCTTGTGATCTGGCATAAGTTGAATTTTATGAGAACAAATACCAAGAGGGATCCCAATAATGTCCGCAGTAGTCCACCTAATAGCTTGCTTGAACCTCTTTAACACAGAAACCAAACACTCTACTTGTCGCCCATTCAAATCTGCCGCAATGATGACCGGTAAGGTATCATCTTTTCCCACGAATACGTACCTCAAATGTGATAGTAGAGCCTTAAGGTTCAATTTCGGCGCCTCCTCAACAGATGGTCTTGTGGGTGGGGACTCATGATTTTTCATGTGTAACTCCAGCTTCTTTGGTTTTGAACGATATTCGCACCGATCAAGTGCGGTGACCAACTCATCATACTCTTCAATACTATCACTCTCAAAGTTCATCATAACCGGTGCTAGTGCCTCAACACCCAGTCTCTCTTCAATCTATACCTTAGACCCACTCTCAACTCTATATGTTATCACAGATACCGATTGGAGCTCACTACTCTGCTTCATAAACCTACAGCTATTGAAAGTTGCCTCTTCATTGTTCAGTCTAAACTTCATTTGCCCCCTTTCCATATCAACTAAGGCGTGCCCAGTGGCAAGGAATGGTCTCCCAAGAATGATGGGAACCTGAAAATCAACCTCACAGTCAAGAATCACAAAATCCACCGGAAAGATGAACAACTCCAGTTTCACTAGTACATCATGGAGCACATCAATGGGCCCTCTTCGCAGTTCTATAGGCCATGAGCAATCGCATCGCAGTCGGTTTTGGATCTCCTAGACACAAATTCTTGTAAATAGACAGTGGCATCAGATTAATGCTAGCACCAAGATCACACAACGCCTTAGCAAAATGCAACAACCCGATGGTACATGAAATAGTGAAGGCACCAAAATCCTCATTTTTCTGCACCAGTGATCTTGTAGCAATTGCACTACAATGTTGCAATCTATTTTCATCTTCGAAGCTCACTGCCCTCTTCTTTGTCACCATATCTTTAATAAATTTTTCATACCTAGGCATTTGCTCCAAAGCTTCTATCAACAGAACATTGATGGAGAGCTATTTCAACATACTAATAAACCTGTGATATTTGCCTTCTTCAGTCTTCTTCACTAACCTCTGTGGGAAGGGAGGTGGAGGTCTAGGTATGGGGACAACTTTCTCAGTTAACTCCACTTCTTTCTCTGTCGCATTCTCAGACTCTCCACTTACCTCTACCACATCATTATCTTTACTAGTCTCAATTTCCGCCTCAGACGGCATAGGTGGATCAATGGTTTGCTTACCCCCTCGAGTAGTGACAGCCATACAATGCCCATCATTCTTTGGATTCTGGATGGTGTTGCTAGAAAGAGTGCCAGGTTCACGTGGATTTACTGTAGTTGACAACTGAGTCATCTGTTGCTCAAGATGCTTGATTGACACTGCATGGGCATCAACTTTTTGGCCAATACCAGACAAGTCATTTCTCATCTCCTTCACATTTTCATCAGTTGCATCAAACCTCTTCATCATCTTCTGCATCATATCCTCAATGTGTGACATATTACCTCTAGCTTCCCTAGTACCAGATTCCCAATTTTGAGGAGAAACATAAGGTCCAACCCAATAGTTTTTGTTGACATAGTTGTTCTGGTTGTAGTTGTTGTCGCGATTGAAGTTGTCATCCCGGACATATTGACCCACTCGATGGTAGTTGCCATAGTTCCGACCTTGATTTACGTGACCTTAGCGCTAATTATCCATATTGGAACCTTGGGTGTTTGGTTGGAAACCCCTCATCTGAACATTCACCGCATAAGTATCCTCTTCATAGTAACACTCCTCAACCAGTGGTGGATTTCTACCCAAATAATTCACAACATTTACTTTCTCCGCACCTCCACTCACATGCTTTAACACCAACCCTAGTTCGGTCCTCATCTGAGCCATCTCCTCACCAATCTCATCTGCAGATTGGTTGTTTGTAGCTTGAACAGCAAACGTGTTCCTCCCAGTATCTGACTTGCTAGTCCTCCAAGCTTTGTTGTTTTGAGAGATCTTCTCCAGCTTCTCCGCAATATGCTCAAAAATGCACTCACCATATGAACCTCCAGCAATAGTATCAAGCACTGCCTTACTGTTGTCATCCTGACATCGGTAGAAATATTCCTTCAGCGACTCATCATCAATCCGATGATTCGGAACACCTCGTATAAAAGCAGTGAACTTGTCCTAAGAACTACTCACGGACTCTCCAGGTAGTGATACAAAATTGTTGAGTTTATCTTTGTGGTTCAGCTTCTTGGACACTGGAAAGAATCTTGCTAGGAACGCATCATTCAATTAGTTCCATGTGTAGATTGAATTATAAGGATGCTCATTAAACCACACAGCAGCATCGTCGGTCAATGAAAGAAAGAATACTCGCAATCCAATGACATCCATGTCCAGGTCCAGTCGACCCACACAACTCTTGCAAACACTCCTTAGCTTGGCTTTGTGAGCATGTGGATCGTCCGATGCCACACCCGCAAACAAGCCCCTCAGTGTAAGCATCTGCATCAAACTGCTAGTCACCACAATGTATGCCCCAGCGGTAGAGGAGATAGGACAAGAGGTTCTTCAGAATCAGTAGTATTAAAGTTGACCCTATAGTTATCATGCAGTCTTGTCCATGGTTGATCATGTACCCTCACTACATCTCTCAATAGATTCTCAACTTGAATCTGATTATTCTCATCACCAACCCTCGAAGGTTGCAACCTAACACCATCACCTATTTATCCTCCGATAGGATAAGCTGGCAGTCCTTGATTATTCATTCTCCGCAAAGTTCTATTCAGTTCTGGATCGTAGGGATTAAGTGGTTCTCCTTAACTCTGTGTACTTGGCATACACTAGAGTGGGAACCTGAGAAAGACAAAAACAAAAGGAAAAGTAAAATTAGGAAATATTTTACTAAAGTTCAATAATGTAGTTAAACTTAATCTAAAAGCCAAATTCCCCGACAGTGACGCCAAAATTTCATACGCTCAAATTACACCTCCCTAAAGAAGCATAAGCAATCGTTATCAAGTAAAGAACCCAACTTGTAGGTTAGGGTCGATCCCACGAGGAATATGGTTTAGTCTTAACTGTAACCACGATTATATTCGTTTAGTCAATGTACTTCTAAAAACAAGTAATTAAAAGGGGGATAGGGGGATTTGTGAAATAAATTTTGGAAATTATGTGAACAATCAATGAACAAGATTCAAATTTTAGGTGTTATCAAGATGAGAGAGAAACTAGGGTGTACGTGTTCCCTACAAGCTCATAACCTGGTAATCCTAGTAATAGTAATCCTTTCCTAGTGTATTACATGCAAAGTGATAAGTTAGGTATCTCTAATTCCTTTGTCCAGCAACTAGAGAATTTCACCCCGCACATTGGTCCGGCTACGTATGTATACTTTACTAACCCTTAACTTTACCTCATATTAGATATCACATGGATATATGGCTTAGTTTTCACCCTCGCACCGATCGACATTAGACTATTAGATAGTATCACACTAAATCTATGTTGATATTTCTTTTCTCGTTAACTACCTCCTTGGTCCGGCAAGTTCTAACGTTGGCCACCGTTAAAAAGATTTCTAAGCGAAAGAATTATCAATGCATGCAATAACATTATTCAAGAATTACTTAGTTACTATTCATACGTTGTTAATCGCTCATGGTTCCCACAACTCTAGTTGTGGAGTTAGTTACCCATAACAGCAAGAACACAATTCATATTTTTAGATGAAGAAATCATGCACTTACGTAATAGGTACAAGAAACCCAAAATCTCAACTTGAATTGCAAAGTCAAAATCTTCAAAATGAACTTAGGAAATTAAGAATTGCTAAAGTTGCAAGTTAATCTCCAAAGTCAAGAACTAGAATAAAGGTAATAAAGTCTAACCCCCAAAAATGAGGTTTACATGCCCGATATATAGAAAAATAAGTCCTAACTAAAAAGGAAACGAAATAAGGAAATAATGTTTCAGGACGCGATTTCGATCGACGATACTGACCTACGGACCGTGGATTGATCTACGGTCCGTAGGTCCCTTCCGTG
>JAJOOI010033036.1:0-19686 GCA_029582585.1 Solanum bukasovii | reverse complement strand
TATATATATATATATATATATATATATATATATATATTACTAGTTAAGTCTTCATTTATTTTCATTACGATTAAAACATCTTAATTTTAATAAACATCTTAATATTAAGATGTTGTCTCTAAATCGTAATACTGTTTGTTTTCTAACACATGAATGTGCATATTAAATTATAAACTACTCCGATCCCTCTATCTCAATTTATGTGAAGTTAGTTTGACTTGACACAAAATTTAAGAAAAAAAGATAGACTTTGGAAACTTGTGATATTAAATAAGTTATAGATGTTTGTGTGACTATAAATCATTTCAATAATGATAAAATAGACATTTTAAAGTTTAATTATTACTAAATACAAATAAATGTCCTTTTTTTTGGGACCAATTAAAAGA
This sequence comes from Solanum bukasovii, assembly GCA_029582585.1. Classification (NCBI taxonomy): domain Eukaryota; kingdom Viridiplantae; phylum Streptophyta; class Magnoliopsida; order Solanales; family Solanaceae; genus Solanum; species Solanum bukasovii. The sequence goes on along the minus strand of JAJOOI010033036.1, from coordinate 19,297 downwards.
AAAAACAAATCATATAAATTGGAATAGAGAGAGTATAGTATCAAATTAAAAAATCAAGCTATTGGAGTTGATTGTTCTCGCAACATAGAGCTAATTTCTTAACACTTTACAATCAGGTTTCTAGGAGATTAAAATAATAAAAGAACGTTAAATAAAGTTTTTTACCCCTTTCTTACACTCATATCAATACACTTAATATACTTAATTTACAAAAAGATTAGAAGTCACAGGATTGGAGGAGAATCATTATTGCAGTTATGATTCTCCTATTGTGATCTTTATTCTTTTTGCAAGCTAAGTATAATAAGTGCATTGATATGAGTGTAACAAAGTCAATTGAATTTGAGCTAGAATCATTTTAGTTAATTAGTACTTATAAACACTTTTTGAATTAAATTTTCTCCTAGAAAATTAATTGTAAATAGTTCAAAAATTAGTTGTATGTTGCGAGAACATTTAATTTGAGGAACTAGAATTTTTAATTTAATACAAATGCTTAACTTATATGCACATGCATTCATATATTAAAAATAAACAGACTTAATTTTGAAAGCAAATGAGGGCTTAATAAATAATATATACTTAGATCCTTCAAAGTTGAAATGTGACAATGATTGAGTTTTTTTTTTTTTTGTAGAAAAAGGAAAACCAAAATTCTTACTTGATTGAGGTGGAATAAGTTCCTTCATATTGTTCAAGCAAAGAACAATCATTCTTTTTTCCCTTTTTTGTCTCTTAAGACAAGAATATAAATAAACAAAGTAAACTATTCTTTTTCCAAGCTAAGTACATTAAGTGTAGTGATATGAGAGTAACAAAGTCAGTTTAATTTGGGCGAGAATCATTCTAATTAGGGAGACTAATTTCTAGACACGTGCTTTGCATGTGTATTTCATATTATCACATAATATTATAAATATAAAAAATATCTCTTAACACGTGTTTTGCACGTTAGATTATTATTATTATTATTATTATTATTATTATTATTATTATTATTATAATAAGTAAGGGTAAATATCCATAATTTGTCCAGAAAATGAATGTGTTCAATTTTGTGTTTATTATTTATAATAATGTATAAACAATTTTTTATACATATACAAATAGCAAATGAATAATTTTTATATTAAAAGGTAAGATCGTACTCCAATTTTAAGGTTCGAAGCTTTCTACTTTTAATAACTCAACTATCAACTATGGATTCACCTAACTTTAGTTCTTAACCGATAATATATTACCTTCTGTTTTAAGGTAGCATAGATAGATATTCTATTTGTTACAAAAAGAATTTCTCTTTATTTCTTTGGATTAAGACTTTAAGTTATGTGAAATTTCATTTAAATGCAGAAAGAAGATGCACAATATTATTATTTTACATAAAAATTAGTTTGAATTCCCTTTAGGGAATCTATAAATCCTTTACATTTGTCTAAATAACTAAAGTCATGACTTTAATCTTTTGGCTGATGAATGCACCTTTAGTCTTGTTCATTCATGAAGCATGGAGTTGTGTTGTGGAAGAAATACATCGATGTGAAACGTACGAGCTTGGGTAGTACAACAGCATTGTTCGAGGAGCAGAGCTCGAAAATAGAAACCCCCTGCTGCTAGAAAAAGCAGAGGTGGGCTTCTTGAAGGACTTCACAGAGTCATCCTTATGCGTCACAACTCTGTGTATGTTACTTTTGTTATCGTTGGTGCTTTACTTGGTGAACAAGCAATGGATAAGTTCTTCATTCTTTTTCTCTTTTTGTCACTCTAGACACGAATATAAATAAACATAGAAACAATCATCGGAGATCAAGAGTTTTCTCTATCCTTATTTAGTTTCTGTTAGCAGTGCATTTCGAAAACAAGAGTGCAGATATAATAATGGAGAGCAAGTTTTCCCATGATATTGAACCAGTTGCTCAGGATTGTGAAAATAATGAACAAGTTGGGTCTCGAGACAGAAGGGATATTGAAAATCAACTTCCCGACTCTGTACTAATTCTGAGTAAGTTCACAACTATATATCTATTTCTAGATAACGTAAATGTCTTGAATTTTTACAACAACGTCATTAAGTTTAATTAATTTGTAGATGGAATGAAAGTGAATTATGAAAATGTGTGTGAAATTCTTTGGCGGGCTGCTGTGGAAGATAATTGGAGGCTTGCTGAACAAATTTTAAAGAAGGATCCAAGCTTTGTTCGTCAAACGATATCGGACCAACTTGGAACAATACTTCACATTGCAGCAACAACAAAAAGCACCAGATTTGTGCGAGAGCTAATGAAACTGATTGAAGTAAGTGAGTTGGAAGTGAAAAATAAATACAGGAATACAGCTTTTTCTCTTGCAGCAGGGTCAGGGTTCATTGAAATTGTTAAAGCAATGAGGGGAAGAAATGAGAATCTACCGAACATCCGTGGTTACCAGGAAAGATTACCAATCACTACGGCAGCTATGAATGGGTATAAAGCTATGGTATCATACCTTTTTGAGGTCACAAGTTTTGATCTGATACAGCAACAAGAACGCTTAGACCTTCTTCGGATCACTACCCAGAATGAGATGTATGGTAAGCTATAAACTAAAATCACTTTCTTTTTCTGTTTTTCTTAACGGACTAATGATGTATGTTGTTTATAGCTACACTTGTATCGCTAAGTTGATTAATTCGGTTTTATTATTGCAGATGTAGCATTATATATACTTAAGAAGGACAGAAAATTAGCCAGTAAAACGTTACAAGAAAAAACTAGTGTCTTACTCATTCTATCTGGAAAGTCCTTAGTGATCAGTAACCGCGAAGAAAATTTGAAGAGATTCATTGAAGGAGGTTATTCTCCGGTTTGGAGAAAGTTTATTAGCTTGATTTTCATGGCCAGGAGTCAATTCATTACATGTAAGATCTACTTGACCTTAACTATGTCTTAATCAATTTTGTACCAAGACAAGCTTAATTAATATCATTCATTTGTAGTGCTAAAATTGCTTCAAACTTCGGGGGTACTCCCAGAAAGATATGTACCGGAGAAACAAGCAGGTCTACTACTTAAGGAGGTATTGGCGGAGTGTAAAAGAAGTGCAAAGGATAAGCTATCGGACGTACTGATAAATGAAGGCTTGATCCGTTGGGCTGCAATAGCAGGAGATGTAGAGTTTTTAGTTCTGGTTATTCACAGTTATCCTGATCTTATAGACTACATTGACCAAAAAGGCCGGACCATTTTCCATGTTGCGGTTTTACTTCGAGAGGAAAAAATCCTCAGTCTTATACATCAAATAGAAGGAATGAAAAACTTTCTTCTTCCAAGATATGATATCGATGGAAATAACATTATACATTTGGCTGGGAGGTTAGGGGTCACAAATTATTTTGATAAGGTATTTCCTCTCTTTTTAAACTATACATGTTTCTTTCATAGATACAGGAAATATTGTATAATAATAGTGTTTGGGTTAATTATCATTGTTTAAATAATGAGCTGGCCAACAGGACAAGATTATGCCGCCATCGTTTCTCAAGGTTTCTGGAGCAGCGCTTCAAATGCAAAGAGAGATAATGTGGTTCAAGGTGAGAGATTACATAAAACTATATTTTCCACTTCTTGTTATATGTATACTTAAAAGGCATTCATTTTTAGCGTTTTCATTAATGGGAAGAGTTATGGCTCTCAAAAAATTTTGTTGCTGCGGAATGATAATTACTAATTGACTAGGAAGTGGAGAAACTTTTACCACCTTCACACCACCAGATGAGAAACAGAGCTGGAAAAACGCCAAGGGAATTATTCACCGAAGAGCATAAGTTATTACTAAAAGAAGGGGAAAGGTGGATGAAAGACACTGCAAATTCTTGTATGATTGTAGTAACTTTGATTGCCACGATGGTTTTTGCTGCAGGCTTTACTGTGCCAGGCGGTAATAACGGCGATAATGGTATTCCAATATTGCTAAAATTCAATGGATTTGTGGTCTTTGTCATATCAGATGCAGTGGCTCTATTCAGCTCAATCATTTCCATAATTATGTTCTTGTCCATTCTGGCATCTCGCTATGCTGAAGACGATTTTCTTGTGTCATTGCCTGCCAAGTTATTCTTCGGACTTACAGCGTTGTTTGTTTCAATAGTTAGCATGCTCTTGGCGTTTACAGCAACCTTCTTTTTGGTCTACAGTAATCATACGGGTTGGGAGCCAAAGCTCATTGCTGCCTGTGCTAGTATTCCTGTAGCTTTATTTGGGTGTTTACAGTATAAACTATGGTTTGATGTGGCAAAATCGACATATTCGTCCAGGTTCTTTCTTAGACCAGGAAAGCACAAACTCTTTTAACAACAGAGCCTCCATTGCAGATAATGGTTGTATGTATGCAAAATCCTACATCATCATATATAGTTGCCTCGACACTAAATCATAAAACACAAAAACTTGCAATTGAACAGTGCATTCTGTATTGTGGAGTAAAGATTACTGTTATTGAACAACGCAACTTCAAGTGTAAAAATCTTTTAAGTTTTGAGTGATGTAGAAAAGTTTGATTTGTATATGTAGCGCAAATATAAGAAAAGTCGTGTTTCTTGATAATCTAAGTTCACAACTTCACATTTTAGACCTCAAGTCTTACAACTGAGAAATATATATATCTACTGCATTAGAAGAATTATGATGTGATCAAACACAAACAAAAAGATCAACTAATTTTGATCCATTGCTAGCTGTTGAGCCCAGTACTGGCGTAGCAACATGGACAAAATATTGGTCAATTGAATACTCTTTATCGTCAAACACAACAACAGAATTCATGGCATAATAGCCGAAACACTTAATTATTAAAATCAGCTTACATAATAAGAATATTCCAAAGTCATGAATCGATTTGAGAGTCCGCTTATCTTCTTCCTAGTACTGAAGTTTAGCTGATATATCAAGTATTCTTAACTTTGCTACACTCCCTCCATTTCATATTAAGTTAATTTTTGAGGCATTTTTCATTTTTCAAATTAACTTAATTGTTCAATTTTCAAGACTACTTTTAGAGTGTTCTTCCAATTTTACCCTTCATTAGTTAGTATTGGAATTAGTGATTAATTAATATTTAGTTATTTTAATCATAAATTTGACAATAATTAATAAGGGTGAAAATGAAAAAATAGGTTCAATTTATGTCTTAATTTACTTTTCTTAAAGGGTGTGAAACACCTCAAAAATTAACTTAATATGGAATGGAGGGGGTATGTATTGATTGGGTGCAATAAATTGAAACTACGGTAATATAGGTATCTCGAAATTTTCATAAATTCATGGTATATTCATAAGAGATCAAGATGTGGCCTCCTAGCTACATTCGAAAAATACGCTATTATATATAGTCCTCAAATCACTGAAAAATTTAGAGAGAAGAATCAAAGGAGGAACAGAATAGCCTAACTTCGTTTTCTTGCTATGTATCATAATTGTAAATAGAACCCCTATAACTTTCCAAATATGTGCAGCAACTTCTCCTTCACCAAAAGTGTGTTGAATGGAGTCAGAAGTAGGAGCTCTATAGCACATACATCTGGAGGTACTTCCTTTGTGAACATTTAACTGATATATCAAGTAATGTGGACTTGGTACAGTGTAAATATATATATACACTATATTTTCAGCATATTAGTACAATTAGGATTCTCCTTCTGTGGCCTTTATTTTCTTTACAAGATAAGTATATAATTATTATATTCGTAAGGAAAAAAGTTACTTACTCTATACATATATACACCTTTAATATAAAGTTGTCTCTTCTATTTTCCTTGTCTTTTGTACTAGTCTAATTTGTGAATGTTCCTCTAATGACTGTCTGAGTTTGTTTTCTTGCTATATATATATATCGTAATTGTAAATGTATATTGTATTTTCAACATATTTGTATAGTTATGATTCTACTCTTGTGACCTTTATTCTTTTTGCCAGCTAAGTATAATAAGTGCAGTAATATGAGTGTAACAAAGTCAATTTAATTTGGGCAAGAATCATTTTAGTTAATTAGTACTTTTTTCATAAATAAAAGAGTATATGATAAGAACTTTTTTAATTAAATTTTCTCCTAGAAAATTGATTATAAATAGTTCAGAAATTAGATGTTTAATTTTATATGTACATGCATTTATATATTGAAAACAAACAGACTTAATTTTGAAAGCAAATGAGGGATTAACTAGTAAGAAATATATACTTAGATACTTTAAAGTTGAAATGTGACAATGATCGAATTTTCTGTAGAAAAAGGAAAACCAAAATTCTTACGTGATTGAGATGGAATGAGTTATTCATATAGTTCAAGCAAAGAACAATCATTCCTTTTTCCCCTTTGTCTCTTAAGACAAGAATATAGATGAACATAGTAAAATATTTTTTTTCCAAGCTAAGTAACAAACTTAATTTAATTTGGGCCAGAATCATTCGAATTAATTAGTACTTTTTTCATAAATAAAAGAGTATATGATAAGCACTGTTTGAATTAAATTTTGGGAAAATTACACAACACGACAAACATGTAATATGTCACTATAGTTTAAAATAAGTACAATTCATAGCTATAGGTAACGGTTTTATAACAAATTTCTCTCTCATTTCTCCTTTTCCTCTCTCTCACTCACTCTCTCTCTCCCCCCCCCCCCCTCTCTCTCCATCCTAAATAATTGCAACCCAAAAAACATTCCACATAATATGACAATTGTATTTTGTATTTTGTATTTTGTATTATGTATCAAATGTATTTGTATTTCATATCAACTGTATATGTATTATGTATCAATTGTATTGTGACAATTTGCATTCTGCCAAATTTATTCGTTGATACAAGTTGTGTTTGTTAATACAGATCAATTGTTATCTATTGTGTTTGTGAAAGAACTTGATACAACAAATACAATATCATGTATCAATTGTATTCAATCAAAATACACGTCAGAGATTTGTATTTAATATCATCAATTGTATTCAGACAACTATATTTGTATTTTGTATCAACTTTATTTGTATTATGTATCAATTCTATTCGTGATACAATGTACACCATGTATTCATTCTCTCTCCTCTCTCTCAATCTCGCTCGTCTCTCCTGCCCCTTTATCAATCTCACTCGCCTCTCTCCTTCTTCTCTCAATCTCGCTCGCCTCTCTCCTCCTAATATGTAGCTAAATACAATAGTTTTTGATACACTTGTATTCATGATACAACCTGATACAACAAATACATGTATTCAACCTCTCTCCTCTCTCCCAGATCTCGCTCTCCTCCCTCTCCTAGTCTCGCCCACCTCTCTCCTCCCTCTCCTATCTCCACTTCCTTACATATAACTATAATTCATAATTAAGCAAACTATAGCTGTAGAGCTCTAATTAGGCCCAAACTATAGTCATTTTTTAAAGTTTTCCTCTCACAAATTAGCTCTATGTTGAGAGAACAATCAATTCCAGGAACTTAAATTTTTAATTTAATATTAACGTTTAATTTTATATGCACATTCATATATTGAGAACAAATCGTCTTAATCTTAATGGAAACAAATGAATGTATACTTAGGTCCTTCAAAGTTGAACTGTGGCAATGGTTGAGTTTTACGTAGAAAAAGGAAAATCAAATTCTTACGTGTGATTGAAAATGGAATATGTTCTTCATATTGTTCAAGCAAAGAACAATCATACTTTTTTCCCTTTTTGTCTCTTAAGACAAGAATATAAATAAACATAGAAACAATCATTGGAGATCAAGAGTTTTCTTTATCTTTATTTAGTTTGTGTTAGCAGTGCAATTCGAAAACATAATAATGGAGAGCAAGCCTTCCCATGAAATTGAACCAGTTTCTCAACATTGTGACGATAATGAACAATTTGGCTCTCGAGATGGAAGGGATATTGAAAATCAACTTCCCGACCCTGCACTAGTTCCTAGTAAGTTCACAACTATCACTCTCTAGAAGGATGATATTTGAATAATAAAATTAAGATACTATATGGTATGGATAATTAAATATGTTATACAATTTCATCGACAATGATACACAAAATTTATGTGCCTTAACAATTAATATTGTGTTAAATTAATTGCGTAAAGTGAATATATATAGTGAAAGTTGGAGTCTCATGGCTATTTTCATTCTGTCCTTTTAGGTTCTCTACTAGAAAAAAAAAAGATGAATTTTATTATAATGAAATCTGATAAAATGAGATGCCATTACAAATAAATATGAGGAGAAGCGTTGCCTTTTTATTAGCTCTTCTTAATTGGCATTCTTGAATTATATCCAAATTTATTAATTGATTAATTTTCATTAATTGCTAATTGCAGTCTTTTAAATTCTATGTTGTGTTATAACTTGTAGCAATGAAAAGTAAATGGCATTCCTTGAAAAAATAAAATCAATTATTAATTTGATTAATTTATAATAATTGTCCACTTTACCCTTGTTATTCCACACATATATGTAATACTTGTTTATAATACATACAGAGAAGTGTTACGTTCTTAGTCTTTTACTAAGCACATGTGCGGCACTTGACAACTTGCTTACGTTCTTGCACTACTTGCTTACTATCTTGCTATGCCAAGCCAGCCAGCCAACCTAAAATTCTAGGAATCGCTAAGAGAATGAAAGTGTGAACTCAAGAGGATTGCTAAGAAGCATTGTGTTGTAGAGAACTTTGTTGATTTTTTCTTGATGATTTTACAAATGGATGCCCTCTGTTTATACTAGTAACTTAATTAGGGGCTAAAGTGTAAATAATAATTGTTACATAAGTCTCTAGATATTTACAAAATAGTGGCCTCTCTCTAGAATCTTTTACAATGCTAGAAAATTGGAAGGACAATAATTCCATGCAAATCTTAAAAACTTCCATAGGAAATCTCTCTATTTCTCTATAATCATCCACAAGGACAAGTCTTTTCTCTCATGTAAGTAAACTTTGTGTCATGTGGCTGGCGTTTATATGATTAGTGAAGTGACATTATTAATAATGCATGGTTTGAAACTTAATTAATATGCAGAAGAAAGGAAAATGAATGATGAAGATGTATATAGAATTCTTGCTCTGGCTGCTTTGAAAGATAAGTGGAGTGCTGCTGAAGTAATTTTAAGAAAGGATCCAAGTTTGGTTCGTCAAAAGATAACGGAATTTGGTGAAACAGTACTTCAAATTGCAGCATTAGCAGGAAGCACCGGATTTGTGCTAAAGCTAATGACTCTGATGGAACCAGATGACTTTGAACTGAAAACTAATAATGGGAATACGGCATTTAATTTTGCAGTAAATTCAGGGTTCATTGAAATTGTTAAAGCAATGAGGGAAAGGAATAACAATCTACCAAACATCCATGGTATGGATACTGCCGGCCGTGCAATATTTCCAATCGATGCGGCAGCTATTTATGGGCATAAAGCTATGGTATCATACCTTTTTGAGGTCACAAATCTTGACATGCTAAACCCAACAGAACGATTATCACTTCTTGAGATCACTACCCACAATGAGATGTACGGTACGTAAGCACAATCACATGATACTTAAATCAACAAGCTGAACTACGATTTGCATTATTTCTACTAATTTTCAAACGACTTTTTTTCTTGTAGATGTAGCATTAAAAATATTCAACAAGGACAGAAAATTAACCACTCAAATGTTACAAGGAAATCTTAATGTCTTCTACATATTATCTCACAAGTCCTTAGTTATCAGTAACCAACAAGGAAAGTTGAAGAGATCCATTGAAGGACCTTATAATTCTCCACTAGTGTGGAGAAAGTTTATTAGCGCGACTTCCATGGCCAGGAGCCGATTCATTACATGTAAGATTTAATTATGTACTGTCTTAATTAATTCCAAGAAAGTTGTAATAAGTAATATCAATGTCTCCCTCTATTTTGTATGACAAGACAAGCTCAATTAATATCGATCATCAGCAGCTTAGCTTGTAGGTAGTGCTGAAATTGCTAAGTTTTTCAGGGCTACTCCCGGAAAGATATATACTGAAGAAACAAGGTGGTCTACTACTTGAGGAGCTCTGGGCGGAGTGTGAAAGAAGCGGAGAGGATAAGCTATTGGAGCTAGTAAGATGGAAAAAATTGATCCAATTTGCTGCAATAGCAGGAAATGTAGAGTTTTTAGCTGTGGTTATTCACAATCATCCTCGTCTCCTATGGGAATTTGACAGAGAGTGGTCCGTTTTCCATTATGCGATTTTTAATAGACAGGAAAAAGTATTCAGTCTTATACACCAAACAGGAGGAATGAAAAACTTTCTTCTTCAAAAATATGATACTAATGGCAATAACATGCTGCATTTGGCTGGGAGGTTAGGATGTTCAAACTTATATGATAAGGTATTTCCTCTCTCTTTTTCAACAATACATGTTACCTTACCTATTCCAATTTAAGAGGAAATATTATTGTATAATAAAAAAGTCTCCATCGGTTAATTATTAATGAGCTGGTCAACAGGAGAAGATTATGCTGCCATCGTTTCTCAGGGTTTCTGGAGCAGCACTTCAGATGCAAAAAGAGATATTGTGGTTTAAGGTGAGAGATGGAAACACATCTTGTTGCATTTTATTTGTTTAGTATGAACTAAAGGCGTTCATTTTTAGCGTTAATTAAAAATTTGGGTTGCTGCTGATCAATGATATATAATTACTAATTGGATAGGAAGTGGAGAAACTTTTACCACCTTCACTCCACAATATCAAAAACAAAGCTGAGAAAACCCCTAGGGAAGTATTCACAGAAGAGCATAACCTACTGCTAAAAGAAGGGGAAAGATGGATGAAAGACACGGCAAATTCTTGTATGATTGTTGCAACCTTGATCGCCACGATGGTTTTTGCTGCAGGCTTTACTGTGCCAGGTGGTAATAATAGTGATACTGGTATTCCAATATTGCTAGAATTCAATGGATTTAGGGTCTTCGTCATATCAGATGCGGTGGCACTATTCAGCTCAATCCTTTCCATCATTATGTTCTTGTCCATTCTGACATCTCGCTATGCTGAAGATGATTTTCTCGTGTCATTGCCTGCCAAGTTATTGTTCGGACTCACGACGCTGTTTGTCTCGATAGTTAGCATGCTCTTGGCGTTTACAACAGCATTCTTTTTGGTCTATAGTAATCATACGGATTGGGAGCCAAAGCTCATTGCTGCTTGTGCTGGTATTCCTGTAGCTTTATTTGGGTGTTTCCAGTATAAACTATGGTTTGATGTGGCAAAATCGACATATTGGTCCAAGTTTCTTTTTCGACCAGGAAAGTACAAGCTGTATTAACTACAGAGCCTTCATTGCAGATAACAGTTGCACAGAGGAGTATCTTCTTCATTAGTAAATTAACGCGCAACAACATTTTACATTATTATGTAATAAGAGAATCAGGATTCTTGGTGGTGCCTTATTCTAACTACTCCTAATTGTAATGTTTGTGCATGAAACTTGAGCGAATTTCTCCATCAATGCTATTCTCAAGTGTTTGATTTGATTTATTATGAAATTCTTAGTATATCTTTGGCTAGTGGTGTTGCATATTGCAAAAGCAATTCCATTCCATCGTGTTTATGCTTCATAGTATTGTAACTGGTAATTAAAATCCTACATCATGATACTTGTCTCGAGTCTCGACACTAAATCATAAAACACAAAATTGTCTTCCATCCACCCTACAAGAGTGTTTTCTCCATTAATGAGTCGTAGGCGATGCAAATTTAGATTAGTCAATAACGAGATATTAAAAGTATATCACAAGGAAGCTAGCAAAACGGGCAAAAACGAGAAATAATATTAAGAGTACGATTTCTTTTTAACTTGATATATACCCCATTTCCCATTTCATTTGAATAATTATAATCAATTACATCCAAAACAGGACAAGAAATAATTCATTTGAGCCTATGGCTCTATAAAACTACTCCTTCATTTCATTTGTATTTTTTGGAATATAAGATCCTAATTAATAAGCATAAATTAAACTGGAGGTGAAACAGCAACATCAGGGCCTGGAGCAGCAACTTCAGGAACTCCAGGGACTGGAACACCACCAGTAGGAACTCCAGGGATTGGGAAATTAAATGGATCAGTAACACCGGTACCCGTACCAAGACCAGGAATATCAAATCCAGGAATATTAAAATTTGGGATATTGAAACCGATATTCGGAATTCCACCTGGAAATGGAAATGGAAATGGAAACGGAAATCCTCCGATATTTGGAGTAGCAGGAGTTGTTGCATCATTTTCCTCTCTAAGCATTCTCACAGCACTAGAAAAGTTAATTAAACAAAGCAAAGTAATCAACTTGAGACAAGTCATTTTCATTTCTTTTCTTAAGAGTTAATTATGTAAATTTGCTTACACTAATAAGGTGTTTATATAGAGGGATTTTGAGGTCCCCAAGAGTTAAAATTGTCAAAGTAAAGGATTGTTTTAGATTTATTCACACTAAAAAAAAATGTTTTGCCAGCTACATCTTTTTAGCAATTTTTAGCATTTGTAGTTAATGGGGATGGTTAAGGATAGAATGCTAATTAATCTACTTTGACATTTTTTTTATGCAGAAGCAAATACTAGTTGTTGGTTGATGGAGAATTAATTTTATTACACCAGGTTTTCAGTAAAGATGGTGAGAAAGAAAGAAAATTGTACCCAAATACTTATTTGGGCTTACTTTTTTTCATCTCATTTCAATGGTTGTTTAGCTCAAAATAATTATCCCAAATTATTATTTTAGAAACTTAAGACTAAAGTTCACAATTGTTTTCAACGATAGACTTAACAATAAGAGAAAACACTCTTAAACTCAACGTGAATTATTAGTTTCATTGTTGAACTATTGACATCCTTAAAACACACTAATTTATTTAATCAACTGAACTTAAAAAACCCCTGATCTTACAACAAAGTGAAATACGCCCCTAAATTCTCTTCAAGTTTAGGGATATTTTCAACACTTCTCTCGACTTTTTATTAAGAGTCACATATTCCTACGAGAGTTTGAGACTACTTGCTATGTCATGTACCAGATCAAAGGTGTACTTAAGTTTTACTTAGTCCAGTAGAAGAGGTTTTTTTTAAGACGGTCAATAGTTTAGAAACAAAACTAATAATTTGAACCCAATTCGGGAGTACTTTCAATACTTTTCTTCAACATTAAAGAAGTACACCCTTTTTTTTAGTACTGCTTAGTTTTCAAATTGAAATAACTAAGGCTGAAAAGATGGAGACTTGCAGTTTGTATTACTGTATTTTGATGTACATTGAACTCTAATTTCAAACATGGAAACTTTCAATTTACACTTCGATATTTTGATTCATGGAAGAGTTGATAAAACTAAAAACACTATAAGATGCAAACAGTTACTTCCTTCCATTTGCTTTTACTTGTCTAGTCTCAAGTCGGAATCGGAATTGGATCCTAAATTGGAGTTGGAGTTGTGTCTTGGATCAAAGTCGGTGTTATAGTATTTGATCAAGTTATACCTAAATATTCAACATTTTCCTTTTTACTACCAAATATAAAAAATAAATAAAAAAATCCACTTATTTTTTCAAATTATTTTTATTAAAAAATATTTCTCTTCCTACCAAACACACTAAAACCGTTTATGAGATCTTATAAAACTATGACACTACGTCACAATACAGTCACTAGCAAATTTTAATTTTGAAATTAATTAACCCCACCTTATGAGAACGTTTTGACAATGAATTTTTTTATTTTTCTAGAGTTGAACACGAACTTATTTGTTTTGTCATAAAATTTCAGATAATAACTTCAAGTTGTTTTTCACTCGTAGTTAAAAAAACCACGTTTACTTAATATTCATGAACAAATACAACTAAATCAATTCTCAAATACCGTTTTCACTTTTAAAAAATAATTTATATTTTTTCAAATTTCAGGATAAAACATTGTCAAATAAGAACGGCCGAGTATAAATCTGCCATTAGAGCTTAGCAAAAGCTGTATGTAGAGTTACATAGCTAATAATTTTGGTTAATGTAGGTGTCACGCCCCTATTTTTAAGCACTAAAATTTCATATTCGGTCAAAAATCACTGTAGACAGAGTTAAATAGCTAGTTCTGAAGGGGTATGATATCAATCAGGCTTCGTCTTAGAAGACTTTATGCAACATCAAGATTTGCCTATGCTGGATGGGGAGACTTTTTGGCTATGGAGAACAGAAGCTATCATTTAATGCAGGAATACCATGAATTTCCTCCAACAAACATGCTAGCAATCAATTCCCAGTTGAAGGAATTGGTTAAAAAAGATCAGCTAGAAGATGCACGCCAGATGTTTGACAAAATGACTCAAAGGGATGAGGTCTCATGGACAAATATGATTTCTGGTTACGTCAATGACTCTAGTTCATTACAAGCATTGTCTTTATTCTTAGAAATGCGGCGTGATCCTACTATCAAAATGGACCCTTTTGCTCTTAGCCTCGCGGTGAAGGCATGTGGGCTTAGTGTGAATTTGAAGTGTGGTGAGTTATTACATGGGTATTCGATGAAAGCTAATTTTGTTTGTTCTGTTTTTGTGGGTAGTTCACTTGTTGACATGTACATGAAAGCTGGTCAAGTGTTAGAGGGTTGCGGAGTTTTTGATGAAATGCCTCTTAGGAATGTAGTTTCTTGGACCGCTGTTATAACTGGGCTTGTCCGAGCAGGTTACAATGAGGAAGGGTTGGTGTACTTTTCTGAAATGTGGAGAGATGGTGTAGAATGCGATTCGTATGCTTATGCGATTGTGTTAAAAGCGTGTGCTGATAATGGGTGTTTGAATTACGGGAGGGAAATGCATACTAGGATAGTGAAGAAAGGCTTGGATGTGAGCTCTTATGTGGCTAATAGTCTTGCTACAATGTACAATAAATGTGGGAAAGTAAATTATGGTATGTGTTTATTTGGAAGAATGAAGTCACGAGATGTTGTCTCGTGGACTACAGTAATCACGACATATGTTCAAATTGGTCAAGACCAATATGGTATACAGGCATTCTTGAGAATGATAGAGTCTAATGTGACTCCTAATGAATATACATTTGCTGCAGTTGTTGCTGCTTGTGCCAATCTTTCGAAACTACACTGGGGGGTACAACTGCATGCAAATGTTTTACGTGTAGGTTTTCTTGATTCTCTGTCTGTGTCAAATTCAATTGTCACAATGTACTCCAAATGTGGGAAGCTGGATTCGGCCTCACTTATATTTCATGAAATGAGTAGAAGAGACATTGTTTCTTGGAGCACAATTATTGCTGGGTATGCTCAGGCTGGTTGTGGTGAGGAAGCTTTCGAGCTGCTAACATGGATGAGAAAGGAAGGACCAAAGCCAACGGAATTTGCTCTTGCAAGTGTACTTAGTGCATGTGGTAGTACGGCAATCCTTGACCAGGGGAAGCAACTTCATGCTCATGTTCTTATCATTGGATTAGATCATACGCCTTTAGTACTGAGTGCTTTGATCAACATGTATTCAAAATGTGGAAGTATTGCAGAAGCCTCAAAGATATTTAATTCAGCACAAAATAATGACATTGTATCATGGACAGCCATGATTCATGGGTATGCTGAACATGGATACAGCCAAGATGCTATAAGTTTATTTGAAAGAATTCGTTATGCTGGTCTAAGACCAGATTCTGTGACCTTCGTTGGTGTTCTAATCGCTTGTAGTCATGCTGGCCTTGTTGATCTAGCTTTTCACTATTTTAGATTGATGAAAGAGGAGTACAAAATAAGTTATTCAAAGGAACATTATGGTTGTATGATTGATCTTCTCTGTCGTGCTGGACGAATAACTGATGCTGAGAACATGATCAAGAATATGCCATTTGAAAAGGATGATGTTGCTTGGTCAATCTTGCTTAGAGGCTGCAGGCTACATGGTGATGTTGAATGTGGAAGCCGTGCAGCTGAGCAAATTCTTAAACTTGCTCCAAATTGTGCTGTGACTCACACTACTTTGTCAAACATTTATGCGTCAAAGGGGAAGTGGGGTGAAGTAGCAGAACTGAGGAAGTTGATGAGATTGAAAGGCGTCACGAAGGAGCCTGGATGGTCTTGGATTAAGGTCAAGGATCAAGTTTCTGCATTCGTTGCTGGGGACAAAAAACATTCACAAAATGAAGATATTTATGATATATTGGATCTGATATCCTCAAAAGCAGAATCTTCTTTTCAGAATATTGCTTCTCTTTTGGAGTAGCCAAAACTTAAAATAACCCCTTGCTTATTTCCACAAGCAGCTCTGTTTCTTTGTTTCAACTTCATCCATTGAAAATGAGATAATGGAAAAAACGCATATGAAGTATCACCTTTTTGGCGAGTTTCATACTTGAACTATCAAGTGTTTGCGTTTTCTACCTGAACGATCACCAAGTACTAATCAAACATACCTCGAAACTAACTAGACCAAGTGTTTGAATGCGCCAAAAGGTGTGTGACAACTTAATTTGCCTAAAAATATTTGTCCACAACTGACTCATTAATTTTGAGACATGTTTTGATAAATAGTTGATGATAGTTCAAGTGAGAAACTCACAAAAAAAAGTGATATGACATATATAGTTTTGACCCTTATCTCTTAATTTTTCAAATTATACATATGGAGTGTCATTTGACACTATTTTCAACACACACACAAAAAGTGTACACCATACACAATTAGATACTAATTAAGGTGTGTTTTGATAAAGTTGGTGATGATGTTTAACCAGAATTGCATTGAAACCTTACGTCTTTGATTGTCTTTTATCTTCTTATATAAGTACTTTATATATATTATAAAATATGATAAAACAATTGACAAATATTAGTTTGAGAACATGTGGTCCTAAGTTTTATTTTGTCTTTGTCTAATATCAAAGAGACAAGTGTGAGATGGACAGATATTCTAGTTTTAAATAGCTAGAACTGAACCAAACGGATATATAAAAATATTTATGTATTCAACCCCAATTAGATACGTGTTAATCGGTTAAGAAAAATATTTGAATTTTAAATCGTAAATGACAAAATATTATATAAGCTATACATAACATTATCTTGTATTTATATAAAAGATAATTTTCATAAAATTTCAAAATATATCATAATAATTTTATCAGTGTTAGATATGACGGCGATATATTTAACTTAAATTTCGTATAAAATAGTACCTAGTATATAGACCTAAAAATGCAAATTTGTGCCGAGTATTAAGGGCCTAAACAGTCGCTTATCAAAGTAAAAATTTAGTTTAAATAGGAAAAAGAATGATGCATTAAAACACAATATCAGCTACTCCCCTGTCTTGCCTTCTTCACTGATTTCAGGTTCGTCACCTTCGCTTATTCTCCTGAATTTCTTAATCTTTTTCCTCTTATTTTTCTTGTTTCTAATTCCGTGTTTCAATTGAATCATTAATCTTACGGTTATGGATTTGGGAAATCTGTTTTGCATTCCAGGTGTTTGATGAAATGCTTCAATGAATTTCTGACTCTTGTTTTCCTCTTTTTTTATTTTCTGTTGTTGGTTTCAGAAGAAAAGTAGTATCTTTACTGTTACATAGTTTCCAAATGGCGAATGTTTGTCCAATTCCAACCGATTCATACAAGGTGGGCTTTATAGGAGCTGGAAAAATGGCTGAAAGCATAGCTAGAGGTGTGGTTAAGTCTGGGATATTGCCTGCTTCTCGTATTCGAACAGCCCACTCTGGATCGGCTCGACGTACTGCTTTTGAGTCTATTGGGGTTACTGTATTTGATAATAATACTCAGGTAAGCTTATACATTTTCATCTTAAATGCCACTCTAATTTACTTTTAATGTACACTCAGTGGGATGGTTTTGCTTTTTGGATCTCTCTTATTCCTGTTTGTATGGAAGTTTCTTAGTTAGTTTTGGGTGTACCCATGAAACTACTGTTAAGAAAATTGGGTGACATTTGTAGAGAATCATACTATTGGTAAGGTTCTCTATCTTTTGGTATATGGGTTGCATCCGAGAGTTAATAAGAAGAAAAAAAAAGCATAGTAAGCCTTATTTCGATCGATGGCTTCTTTTTTTTAAGTGCCGGACAATCTTGATTTGATCATATATTTTTTAATTCCCGAAATGATGAAAATTGGTTTAATTGATAAATGGTTCAAGTTATTTATGTTTTCAAGAATCTTCTTGTAGGTTATTTATTAATAGGACAACAAAGTTACTAATTTTGATGAGTTAGAATATGGGTAAAAGAAACATTTATCGCTAGGACTAACTGATTATTTATCCTTGGAGTAATGCAAGACAAGTGCCCTTCTCGGACAAAATAATAAAAATAATACAAAGCAGAGTTCT
Organism: Solanum bukasovii; assembly: GCA_029582585.1. NCBI lineage: Eukaryota > Viridiplantae > Streptophyta > Magnoliopsida > Solanales > Solanaceae > Solanum > Solanum bukasovii. The sequence continues at coordinate 951 of JAJOOI010033036.1, read as the reverse complement.
TAGATTCTGATTGACCTCAAATTTTGTTCAAGCAAAGAGACGCCTGACCTTTTAAGACCTGCGTTAACAAATACTTAGCCATTGCTATGTCAGTAACACCTCATGGTCATCTCATAGTAGGAATATCACTATGTATACTCTTCTTCTTTTTTGTACTCTTATAGACTCATACATGATGTGTTTTTGTTTTTCTTTTCCTAGGGATTTTTCTTACATTAAAACACTAAATGGAGTGTGCACTCGCATTTTCTCTAAAAACTTAACTATTTGTTTTTTTGTTCTTTTTGGTACATCTACAAATCTGAGATTTAGTGACTGACTCTAGTTGTCTCACTTTATATCTCTTATAACCTTTGATTGGTTCCTTGAAAATTCTTATTTCAAATGTTTCTTCTTTTTTGTCAGAGCAGGTGGTTGAAGATAGTGATGTGATTATATTCTCTGTGAAGCCTCAAGTGGGTATGGTTCAAATCTTTTCCTTTCTCTCTTTCTGTTTCCAAAAAAAAAAGATCTTTCTTATGTTTTCCCTTTCAACACTTGCGGGAGATTTTTAAATCCATTTTTCAGCAAAAGTTTTGTTTCGATAGTCGTAAAGTTTCTATTTTGAGAAAAATTACAGCTAAATATGTGAATGATAATATTTCCTCAATTAGATGCCATAACTAAGCAACCGTAAGATGAAGTTGTAAGCAACCTATTGTAAATAGGGATCATTTGATTGGCTGCATAAAAAAATAATCTTTGCATAAGTAATGCAACATTTGACTCTACATAGAGGATGAAATGGGAAAGATCGCTTGAGATGATTTCACAATGTCTAAAACTTACAATGCACCAATCTTTAGATGCAACATTGTGGTGATTGGAGATGCTATTAAGGATAAGATAGACCTAAAAATCACATGTAGCGGGGGGGGGGGGGGCGGATTTTTTTTTTTTGAAGGTGACAAT
>JAJOOI010033035.1:0-31494 GCA_029582585.1 Solanum bukasovii | reverse complement strand
ATCTGGTGTTACCCACACCAAAAAGGGTTGTCCTACTTGCCTAAGGTAGAACCGTTAACTTAGCTTAGATGGATCCACTAGCTAAAAACCTATGAGGGAACATAGTTATGAGACAAGGATATTTCTACTAAATACCCTGCCTCAACTCACAAATGGGTATCCATCTCAAGAGATTGCTTCTAGAAACCCCGCCTCAACTCATGTGAGGGCTTCAATCTCATATCAATATCCACTCGGTGCTAAGCATTAATCCCCACGGAGTAATTATGATATCATTACTTGAGTTCATTTTTATTGAAGAATGTATCCACACTCAATCCAACATCATTCATAAGATAGCTCCTAGATTCAATAGGTGAGAATAGACTTTCAACCTAAGAACCATCATATTGTATGAAACCTTTCACAACATGTCCTCATCATTCATAGGTGTATAATAGAGAATAGCCTTTCAACAACACATAACAAGATCATAATCATAATCATAAGCACTTTACTCTGAAGTGTTCATAAAGCATATACATAAACTTCATAATCATGCATAATTCTCATACATTGCCCTTCAAGGACATAGATCATAATAGAGCAACACATCTATAATTACTACATTGGACTTGAATGATAACATAATTCAAATAGATCAATTACTATACACATAATTCGATCATATTCTTTTTGCATCAACCAATACCCACACTTTAAGATCCAAATTGAGAACATAGGCTAATTCATGGATTTTTTGGGAATTCAACTTAAAATCTTATAAAATCATCAATATATCCATAAAAAACCTAATTCAATCATTAACAATGAATTTGACAGTCCATGAGATTGAAGTCAAACCCTAGATTTTGGGATTTCTTACTTTGAAATTGGGAGTTTTGAAGGGGCTCCATAAGTGAAGGCTACCCATGGATTAAGATCTACCATACCTTAACGAAGAATTCTAACAAATTTGAGTGAAAAAGCCTTCTTCTTCAAACCCTAGCTTCAACTTTGTTCTTCTTCTTCCTTGGAGTCCTAGAGAGAGTTTTGGGGGAAAAGTTGGTTTTGATTTGGGTTTTGGGATTTTATGAGGTGAATTGGTTGGTTAATGACTTAAAAAGGCTTATATTGGTGTATTAAAACTATACAAAACGACCTCACTTAATACTAACTAAAATTGGAATTACCTAAAACACCCCTAGACTTAACCGCCAAAAGGCAGTTTCTAAGCCTCACCCACGACCCTCTCTAACGGACTGTGGTTGGACCCACGGCCTATGCTGGTGAGGCGTGGGTTGAGTTACTAGAACTCCTCACCTTGTCCCCTTGAGCCGTTGACCCACGAGACTAGACCACGGCACACGGATCCACCCACAGGGTGTGGGTCCTGCCGTATGTAAAGGTCTTGGGCTCATTTTGGGCAAAAATGTTAGGGTCCTCATCAAGGACCGTTGGTTGGTCCTTGGGGGTCGTACCTTGACGTTATAACCCTAAACCCTTCATTTTAAGTATGGGAGGTTATTATTATGAATCTAACCCCCACGTCAAGCTCTAGTTTAGCCTACTAGTTTTTGGGGTGTTACATTATCTCCATCTTGGGAACATTCGTCCTCGAATGACGATCTAGACACCTTATGGAAATAACGACTCAAGACTAGCAGCCCATCATGCATGAAACATCAAAATATTGCACAAATCAAAGGAGGAAACATCAAATCCATCTCAACATACTCAATGCAACACAAAGAAGTAGGAACTACATCTAACAACCCATTATGCCTGAATACTCAACATTTCACATATTCATAGGAAGAACTACCTTCTCCACTAAAAGCATGCTCAACTTAATAACATGAAGCCAATTAAGAAATTACTCTCAACAGCATACTAAAGCATGTTTGACAATTCATCTCATAAAGCATATAGGCAACTCATACTAAATGCACAACAACATGAGGAACATAAAAATCATGAAAACTCATTTTCTTGCTAATCATGAACTTCTCAAGAGCATGCATAACATAAGGAGATCATGGACATTTCTAAAACACACATGACTCCAAATCATAAAACAAGGCAAGAGGAACTCTTTGTCTCAAGCTAGAATAGGAATAAAAGAAGAGAGATGAGGATATCGGGACTCTCAACAATATTTATATATAAGCATACCATCTCCCCCTTGGGAGGAACCCCCATACTAAAACCTCAAGTACCACTTCTTTCAAGCAATCCCAAGTCATAACCAAAAACACATAATAACCTTACCGGGTTCTTCAATTACTAGAGGCCCAACCAATTGCAACCAACCCTTTCCAAGGATATCATCAAGTTCCATAAGTAGCATAGGGATCTAATAAAACATTTACATCTATAGGAAACTATCAACATACCGGTGCCTTCATCCGGAGAGACTTCTTTGTCCTTTCTAGACTGGAGTGCATAGAAGCGACCATACTTTGGAGCATTGGGGTCTGGACCACTAAGACAAGCTTGCTTGGCTTCTCTCTCTTTAGCCTTGAGCACCGGGCAATCTCTCATCTTGTGACCTTACTTTCAACACCCAAAACAACCATCTGTGCCGTCTCGGTACTTATCCACATGTTCCTTGCAACATTTGGCACATGTAGATCTTTTAAAAGAAGAATCACCTCCATTTCCTCCTTAAGATTTAGGGTTAGACACCCTATCCATGTTGACCATTAGGGAAGCATTGGAGGAATCTTGGTTGGAGGACTTCTTTTTGAATCTTGGTTGAACTTGTTCATCGGATCTAGATATTTTTACCTATTTATTCTTTCTCTTGAGCTTTGACTCCTTAATTTGTTGGGCATATACGATAAGACGTGAAATATTCATCTCACCAACAAAAAATGTCGTACGACATTTTTATTCAACCAATTCGGACACTCCCATCATTTTTTCATCTTAGCCCTTGAATCTACTACTTGGATAGTTGGGTAAATTTCAACGCATACTCTTTAACACTCATGCTACCTTGCTTAAGGTTAATGAACTCTTGCATCTTAGCCTCGATTAAATCTAGGGGAAAGAACCTATTAAGGATTGCCGATTTGAAACCTCCCACTCTATGGGACCCGCTCCTATTGACCTCTCATCTTTCCATTACTTATACCATACTTGAGCCATACTTTTCAATTGGTAAGCGACTAACTCCACTTTCTCTACCAAAGTCACCCCATGACATCAAGTATATTGTAAACCTCATCCACAAATTCTTGAGGGTCCTCTTCCACTTTGGAGCCATGAAATTTGGGAGGATTCATTCTAGCAAAATACCTCACTCTAGAAGCCGCAAAATTCATATTAAGGTTAACTGGACCTACAAGCTCTCTATTGTCTTGGGCCATCATAGCTTGGGCTTGAGTTTTCACGGCTTGAGCTTGACATATCATGTCTTGGGAAAACATTTGAAAAGCCGACCTAATCCCCACATCCAACATAGCTGAAGCATTAATCGGAGCTTGATTAGCTTGAGGAGCTTCTTCATTAACATTGTCACCCTCCATTCTTCATGCATTAGGCATTCGTGTATTCATATATTGAAGATACAAGAGAAGGATTAGGAGAGGGACTTTATAGAGCTAAACTCTATGGCACGACTTAAGAGTAATGAAAGAAGTGTCATTTCCTAAACATCTTATAGCCTCTCATTCATAAATGTGGCGCGCTTCACAGTATAAACTAGACTATACTAGACGTGGCTTATGAGATATCATCATAGAATCATTCTAAACCTTGTTCTCTAATAATTTTTTTTTTCACGACCCAAGGGTATACCCTGGATGTAACATGGCATACTAGACCCCGAAAGGCCTAACACAAGCAACTTAGCATATCATAACATAAAGTAAATAGCAATGATGCGGAATTTTAAAACATTATCCATACAATCGAAGTCTTTTATAAAAGCAAGCGGAAGTCTAGACTTGTCTCAATTAGCCATCTATTACAATAGTTCAAATGAAAGGGGCATAGCCCATACAACATAGTTCGAAAGTGAAATACTAGAAAGGAAACTCAAAATGGAAGTCCCATCCTCGAATCATGTGGACTCAACTCAAGCAAGGAGAATAGTCAAATCCAAGCTTGAACCAAATGAGGATCACCTCAAAGTACGCCCCCTACACTTCTGAAAAAATGTAGGAAAATATAGGTTAGTACAAAAATTGCACAAAGTATGACAGCCATGCATAAAATCATGAAAACACGCTAAAAAAGACATTTTAGTTGAAAAGCATGCACTTTACCAAGTCCGAGAATCATCATGAACTTTAGTGTAAAGGCATAAGTGATAAACATATTAGACATATAGATCATCATAGCATAATAGAACCATCTCATAAGTAACCCTAAGTCATACTTGTGCAATGCATTGATAAGATCCCATAATCCCATAATCCCATCCATACTAATTACAAGTTTTAGGCCACCATAACCATACTCACCATTCTTTGATCTCATCCTTAGTCAATACTCATAGACGAGGAAGCATTCAACTTTAACAAGTCAAATCAAGGAAAGAAACTCATAGTAACAAATCAGATTAAACATACACTATTTCCTCAACCATTATAACATAAAAGGAACACACCATAACTACTCACAATGCCTACTTGTGCAATGCATTAACGAGATCCCATACTCCAACCCACACTAAGTAGAGCTTCTTGAGAAGATATAGTGCATAATCATTCATTGTAGGGATACGCTGTCATGACCCGAGAACACCCCCTAGTCGTAACACGGTGTACTCGACCCCTAATGGGTCTTATACAAGACTCATAGTCATTCATTGCATTCAATAATGAAAATAGCGCAGAATTAAAAACTTTATATTTAAAACCATACGAATCCAAACACTCAATACTCATAGAAATATTTCAAAACACACAGCGGAAGACTAAGTTTCACATGGCCATCTTAGAAAAAACTTTAACAAGATAGGGTCACGGCCCTTTACAATTGAAGTCTTAACAATAGTCTCAAAATAAGAAAAACTAGAAACAATAAGAGTTATTGTCCCCGACCTATGAGGACATACCAAGTCTTGGAGGAAAACTCTATCCAAGCACTTCAATCCTAGCTAGAATCAATCACTTGCAGGAACCTACACTTGTAGTAAAAATAGGAAAATATGGGTTAGCATAAAAAAATGTACTAAGTATGATGACCATGCAAATCATGATTTAAAAGGGACATTTTGGTTAGAAACCATGCATTATGCCACTTTTTAGAAATATCATGTACAACAACATAAGAGACATAAAATACAAGTATAATCATAATACAAGTCATAATACCACATTTAGACAACATCATCATGTAAACCATTACCTTTACCTTAGACCTTCACTTCAAGTAACCCTCATGTTATACCATGTGCAATGTATGGATATCATCCCATAACACCATCCACACCAAGGCACCACACTAAGATCACCAAAAGTGAACTTACCATTCCTTCCTTTTCACCTTTACACAATATCCACACAAAAGAGACATAACATTTCATAAAGCATGACAAGGGAAAATAACTGATAATATCACCCAAGTATAGCATGCATATCACACTAAGCATTTAGGAGTCAACATTCTTCAATTATTTCATTTAGAGGACTTTCATACATAGCCATTAAGACTTAGAGAACTCACTATGACCCTATCAAAGCCTACTAGTGCAATGTATAGATGGCATCCCATACTACCACCTACACTTCATAGAACCTCTCAAGAAACCATGATGCATATCTCACATGATGGGAATAAGCGTTTAACCGACATAGACCATGCAAGCTAGACATGGAATCCAGTGTCATATAGCCCTACACTGTAAAGAGGTGTTCCACTTGCCTAAGGTAGAACGATAACATTAGCTCAGATGAATCCTTAGCTTGGATGAAATCCGCTGGCTAATATCTTATGTGGGCACATAGTTATGGGATAGGATGATGTTCCTTGGAACTCTAACCTAACATTGAGAGAGTTTCCATCTAACCATATCCACTCCGTACTTAGCCTACATTCCCATAGATTAATTCATTAACCTTACATTAGTGTATTAAGGAGGAATTCCATAGGCCTATCGACCCATGATACATCATTACCAAGGAAGGACTCCTATAAGCCTATCGATCCATGGCACATTCAAGGATAGCTCTAGGGTCCTCATTAAAAGAATGCCACTAGCCTATCGATTCATGGCCCCTCATTTCATTCTTATACTCATGAAAGGAATGCCACTAGCCTATCGATTCATTGTACATTGACTCATTAAGAAAGGAATGCCACTAGCCTATCGATTCTAAAGTCTTCATTACATTAGATCATTTATGAAAAGAATGCCTAAAGCCTATTAATTCATAGCCATCAAGAAAGGACACATTCATCACTCATTTATGAAAGGAATGTCATAGACTATCGATTCATATTCATTCAAGCCAACATACATTCATTACACAAGAGAGGGTTCCTAGGCCTGCCAACTCAAGGTTCAAAAATCAACTATATTGTTCATTCATTTAAGAAGAGGATGCATAAAGCCTACTAATTCAAGACATACATTATATAGAAGAAAGCCATACACATTCTATAACCAACATACATGAGTGTCAAATTGAGAAATAGCCTTTCAATACTAACACAAATACATTCAATACATGATTACCTTTACTTCATTAGATTCTCATTCATATACTTAGTAAGTAAACACCTCCACCTTTCAAGTGGATCAACAATTCAAGCACAATTCTACTTTACCATAAAATTAGGCCACACCTTGCCCACACAAAGCCATGATCACAAATACTCAATTCTCCAACAATTCACCATAATTAGGCATAGATAATGATATAATTCAACAATCTAAATCAATCTAAGCATAAATCCATCAACATTCATTCAAAATCATCAAACCCACTTTATACGGTGAAATTTAGGGATTGAGAGAAATCACGGGTTCATAGAGTAAAAAATATCTTAAATAATCAATTAGACATCAATACAATCAATATATGCCATTAGAAACCATTTGAAATCATTTGGAGAAAGAACCCATGAGATTGAGTAAAACCCTAGGTTTTTCATCAACATTGAAAACTTTGAAACTTCTTTGAAATTGACTGTAGGGTGAAATATAACCCTAGATGAAGGATCACCATACCTTTTACTAAGATTTCCCCACGAAATTTGATGAAGAAATCTTTGAATCCAAACCCTAGCTCCCACTTCTTCTTCTTCCTTGAGTTGAGAGAGAAATATTGAGAGAGAAGAACTTTGGGGGTTTTGATTTGGGTGATTTGAAATAATGAAGTAAATGAAGTGTTTTAGGACTTAAAACTATTTATATATATGATATAAACCATTTAAAATCAACCCCACATGTTAAAACATTAAAACAAAATTACTTTAAAACCCTTCACTTGGGCAGCCCCGTCAGGGACCAAGGAAGACTCTACGGACCGTGAAGGAGGACCACGGCCCGTGAAGGTGCCCGTGGTCCCTACGCAGTAGCTCCTCTTGAGGTTGCCAACGTTCAATTGGCTAAGGCATCTCCACGGATAACTCTACGGACCGTGGTGATGACCACTGGCCGTAGAGTGGCACGTGGAGTTGAGGCAGAACCTTGGCCTCAAGGCGTTGGTTCCCTCATGACCAAGTAACTTCCAAGGCCACTTCTACGGACTGTGGTCAAGGCCACTGACCGTGAAGTGGTCCGTGAAGCCTTGGGGCAGTGCTTAGCCAAGGTGGGAAGCCTTGGCCCTTGGCTTAGATCCTTCCTTCCTCGGCTTGGCACAAGCCCTTGCACCCTTAACCAACATACCAAAGGCCTCTTTATCATGGAGCCTAACACGTGCCTTGACGTTGACTTACTAAACTCCATCAAACAAGGCTCAGAACAACGTTACACAACATGAACCCTCATTCCAAACTCTACACAAGATCGTTAGGCTCTAGTTCACCCTATCATTTTCTGAGTCATTACATTATCCCCCACTTAGGAACATTCGTCCTCGAATGACACTTTAAACACATTAAAGGGCAACGACTCAAGACTAGCAGCCCACAATCATGACATATCAATATAAATGCATAAACATAGGAGGAAACATTAACTAAGCATCAAAAAGATTTAACGCAAACAAGAAGGTAGGAACTACATCCACAAACTCATTATGCATCAATTTCACATTTCTCATTTCATTGGAGGAACTTCCTTCTCCCATTCACATCATGCTCATTACAACATCATAAGGCAATTTATGCAACTCTTTTCAAGATCACATTTAAACATGCTCAACAAGTCAACTCATGAAGCATTTAAAGAACTCATTATAGATGCACATCATTATGAGGAACAAAAATCCATGAAAACTCATTTTCTCATATAAATGTAAATTTCATCAAAACATGCATAACATAAAGAGACCATGGAAAATCATAACTACTCATGACTCCAAAACATGAAACAAGCTACTAGGAACTCTTGGTCTCAAGCTTGAATAGGAATAGAAGAAAGTGACAAGGATATTAAAACTCACCACAACCTACTATTAAACAAACCATCCCTCACTTAGGAGAAAACCCAACTAAGGCTAACACGAACAACAACATAGGAACTTCAACAAGACATTCATACTACAAGGACCCATCAACATACCAGAGCTTTTAAACTTGGAAGGTCCTCATTAAGCAACTCTTGCTCACAACCAACCTTACCAACACTACTCAATGTCTCATCTGAGTCTACCACACCGGGTCTAAACTCCTCAAACTCACTATACCTCTTAAGGTGAGATTAGCAAGAAAGCCTATCTCAATTACTCACACTATGCCTTCAAGTCCATGATCACAATGCTCATAGTAAGTAAATACCTCCACCTTTCAAGTGGATCAACAATTCAAGCACAATTCTATTTTAACATGAAATTAGGTCAAACTTGCCCTTTCAAGGATATGATCACAAATCCTCAATTCACCAACAATTCCCCATAATTAGGCATAGATGATGATACAATTCAATAATCTAAATCAATTTAGGCATAATTCATCAACATTCATTCATGATCAACAAACCCACTTCAAAAGGAACAATTTATGAATTGAGAGAAATCATGGGTTCATAGAGTATTTTCATCATAAATCATCAATTAAACATCAATACAATCATAATTTGTCATTATAAACCATTTGAAAACATTTGATGAAAGAACCCATGAGATTGAGTAAAACCCCAGATTTTTCATGCTTTGAAATCACCTTTGAATTGGCTCCTTGAATGAAAAGTTATACAAGGATCAAGACCACCATACCTTGCTATAGATTCCCCACGATAATTGAAGAAGAAAGACCTTGGAATCCCCAACCATAGCTTGAACTTGACCTTGATCTCAAAAAGAGTTTCTAGAGAGAAGACTTTTTGGAGAGGGAGGGGTTTTGATTTGGGAAATTTGAATAATTAAATCTAAAATAGCATTTTATTGTTTGAATACTCTTAAATTATCTTAATATACTTAAAATAACCGACCATACACTTAAAATACTTGGGGTGAATTTACCAATTAACCCCCATAATGGCCGAGTCAAAACCAGATTGCAGGTGCCAAACGACGGCTCCCCATCCACGGACCGTGGATGGGTTGAAGCTCCATACTGTCCCTTTGTGGTTCTTGGTTGTGGCCTATTTTTGGGACCCTTGACCTGCGGAGGCCATCCATGGGGCGTGGATGGACCTACGAGGGGTGGACCCCTTCCGTAGGTCACCCCATTTTGGCCAAACTTCATGGTTCATTGGGGTCTTGGGGTTAGACTTAGGGTCCTCCTCAAGGACCTCTAGGGTGGTCCATGGGGAGTTGTACCTTGACGTTTGACACCTCAACCCCTCAACCATGACTCGAGGCAACATCGAACACCATCAAACCTCACACTATACTCAAATGCACACATGTTAGGCTCTAGTTTCACTAGCTCATTTTTAGGGTCGTTACATTATCCCCCTCTTAGGAACATTCATCCTCGAATGACACTTAAAAGATATTAAGGGGTTAATGACTCAAAATAGCATCCCATCATGCATGCAGCATCATAAACAATGCACAAGACTTAGGAACGAACATCAACTCCACATCAATAAGCTCAAAACACAACAAGAAGGTAGGAACTACTTCTACAAATTCATTATGCAACAAAACTTCACATTTCTCATTTTCGTTGGAGGAACTTCCTTCTCGAACTGAAATCATTCTCATCATAACATCATCACGCACATTATTCAATTTCACTCAGAAGCACATTTAGGCATGTTCAACATCTATCCTCATGAAGCATATAAGTAACTCATACCAAATGCACATCTACAAGAGGAACTTAATTCATGAAAACTCATTTTCTCATTCAAACATAAACTCATTAAGAACATGCACATCATAAAGAGACCATGGAACCACGATATCACACATGACTCCACGACATGAAACAAGCCAAAATAGGAACTCTTTGTCTTAGGCTTGAGTAGGCATATAAAGGAAGAGGTAGGGATATCAGAACTCTCAACAACCTTACTACTCAACATACTATCCCCCACTTAGGAGTAAACCCAACTAAGGCTTATGATGACCCAAACAAAAGAACCATAACAAGACATTCACAACCATAAGGAACTATCAACTTACCGGTGCTTTCAAACTAGGAAGGTCCTCACTAAGAAAATCTTTCTCACAAAAAACCTTACCAACACCACTCAAGGTCTTATCATATGAGTCTACCACATCGGATCTAAACTCCTCAACTCACTACACCCTTTAAGGCGAGAACATCAATCAATCCTAACTCATGAACATCAAGGGCACTCAAAGACCTTACCATCAAGGCACATTATCCCCCACTTGGGAATAAACCTATACAATCTCTTTACAACATCACTTCTTCCAATTCTAAGGTCGGAGCAAGTCATCACTAAACCTTCACCATCATCACAAAAGATGATTCTAAAACACCACATTCATCAACTCTTTCAACATACCTCAAAACTCATCATGACTAAGTCGGATTCTACCAACAATACACATAACCATAAAGCAACCCATTCATACTAAAGTCACACCACAACTATCATCCCAATCTATCAAGTCACAAGCCATAATTGGCATCACAACCAACCTTCCTCCCTTGCACTTTCTAGCATACTCCTTTCGAGTGGTCAAACACTAAAGACCATCGGATAAGGAACAAGAGAGAGACATTATAGAGCTAAACTTTATGACACGACTTGAATAATGAAGAAGTGAAACTTTCTTAACACCCAATAGCCTCCTATTCATAATGTGGCACATTTCACATTATGAACAGGACTCTACTAGATGTGGTTTGAGACATCCTAAGACCATTCCAAAATCTTGTGCTCTGATACAATGTTTATCACACCCTGAGAGCACCCCCTAGACATGACCGATGTACTTGACCCTGAAGGGGTCTCATACAAGCCTCATAACATTCACAACATTCGATATAAGGAAAAAGAGAGATATATTAAAACTTTTCTTTTACAATCAAAGACATCTTTCATTAAAAAGCAAGCGAAAGACTTTCTAGACTTTGTATACTATGTCTCAAACCATCTAATACTTTGAATACAACATTGTGACCTAGCCTATACAAAAGCTTTAACATAAACTAAAAGACATAAAGGAACAAAGTGGGTATTATCCTCGAAACTATGAGGACTCACCAAGTCTTCATCTTCAAGCACCTCAGAAATTTACTCCTCAAGCATAGAGCACCATTACCTCCAAACCCTACACTTTGGTAAAAAAAAGGAGAAGAATGGGGTTAGCACAATGAAGCACTAAGTATAGAAGCCATGCAAAAACTTACTTAAAATGGATATTTGATTTGAAATTCATGATATATTCCATTTTAATAAAACTTCATGAACATTGATAAAAGAGGCATAATATAAGTAACAATCAACATACAAGTCACATTTTAACATTTGATAAAAATCACATATATACCTTTACCTTTACCTTGAGCCTCAACCTCAAGTAACCCTCAAGATATACCTTGTGCAATGTATGGATAGCGTCCCATACCACCACCCACACTAAGGTACCACCTTAAGATCACCAAATGTGAACTTACCATTCATCCTTTCCACCTTTACACAATAAAGCATATAATAGACATAAACATTACATGAGTCAACATCATCACATTAAGACAAAACCTAAGACAACTCTAAGTCATACTTGTACAATCTGCAAGTACCATCCCATACTACTACTCATTCTACGTACTCCTTTGAAGTTGCCATAGACAAGGCACATTCATATTCAACAAGTTATGACAAGGAAGTAACTCATAATACAATCCAAATATAGCATGCATCATTTACATTTAAGCATATAAGAGTCAACATTACTCAATAACATCATTTACAGGACTTTCATTCATTATACATTAGATCAACATTCTCATTAACTTCTTCCTAGGAGGACATTCAAACAATAGTCATTAAGACTTAGAGAACTCACTATGACCCTCTCAAAGCCTACTCATGCAATGCATGGATGGCATCCCATACTACCACCCACACTTTGTAGAACCTCTCAAGAAACCCTAATGCATATCTCACATGATTGGAAGAAGCTTTAAACCAACATAGACCATGAGAGCTAGATCATGGAATCCGATGTATTGTCCCACATCGTAAGGGTTGGTCTACTTGCCTAAGGTAAACCGGTATTTAGCTTAAGTGGATCCACTAGCTAGACCTATGTGGGCACATAGTTAAGGGACAAGGAGATTGCTACTAGATACCCCACCTCAACTCAAGTGAGGGCATCCATCTCAAGAGATTGCTACTAGAAACCCCACCTCAACTCACGTAAGGGCTTCCATCTCATGCAATATCCTGTTGGTGCTTAGCCTACATTCCCATAGATTATTTTAACATTAATTACATTAAGGGATAAGAGATTGTTACTAGACACCCCGCATCAACCCACGTGAGGGAATCCATCTCAAGAGATTGCTACTTGAAATCCCGCCTCAAGTCACGTGAGGGCTTCCATCTCAAACCCAACATTCATTCATTGGAAAGCTCATAGATTCAAAGATGAGAAAAGCTTTTCATCGTTCATTAGTGTAAGATCAAAAATATCCTTTCAATCAACACATCATTATCATTCATTAGAGTACAATTGAGAATAGTCTTTCAATAAGTACTTCATCATTAAAATTATCATTGAACCTCATTCATTCGTGTGTGTATGTGAGAATAGCCTTTCACATTGTCACCAATTTTCACAAGTGTTAATAGAGAGATAATATTCATTCCTAACACAATTAGCTTCTAAACATGATCATCTTTCATTCCTTAAGATCACACACATGCTTAACATCACATTCATATATACAACATCATGATAATACTTCAATTACTCACACTATGCCTTCAAGTCCATGATCACAATGTTCATAGTAAGTATACACCTCCACCTTTCAAGTGGATCAACAATTCAAGCACAATTCTACTTTAACATGAAATTAGGTCAAACTTGCCCTTTCAAGGCTATGATCACAAATCCTCAATTCACCATAATTAGGCATAGATTATGATACAATTCAATAATCTAAATTAATTTAGGCATAATTCATCAACATTCATTCATGATCAACAAATCCACTTCAAAAGGAACAATTTAGGAATTGAGAGAAATCATGACTTCGTAGAGTATTTTCATCATAAATCATCAATTAAACATCAATACAATCATAATTTGTCATTAGAAATCATTTGAAAATGTTAGATGAAAAAACCCCTGAGATTGAGTAAAGCACTAGATTTTTCATGCTTTGAAATCAACTTTGAATTGGCTCCTTGAATGACAAGTTATACACGGATCAAGACAACCATACCTTGCTATAGATGCCCCATGAAAATTGAAGATAAAACACCTTGGAATCCCTAACCTTAGCTTGAACTTGACCTTGGTCTCCAATGGAGTTTCTAGAGAGAAGTCTTTTTGGAGAGGGAAGGGTTTTAATTTGGGGAATTTGAATAATAAAATATAAAATAGCATTTTATTGATTTAATACTCTTAAAATATCCTAATATACTTAAAATAACCTATCATACACTTAAAAAGACTTGGGGTTAATTTACCAATTAACCCGCATAATGGCCGAGTAAAAACTAGATTGTAGGTGCCAAATGACGGTACCCCATCCACGGATCGTGGATGGGTTGAAGCCCCATACTGTCACTTTGTGTTTCATGGCTGTGGCCTATTTTGGGGGCCCTTGACCTACGGAAGCCATCCACGGGGCGTGGATGGACCTACGGGGTGTGGACCCCTTCCGTAGGTCACCCCATTTTGGCAAACTTCATGGTTCATTGGGGTCTTGGGGTTAAACTTAGGGTCCTCCTCAAGGACATCTAGGGTGGTCCATGGTGATTCGTACCATGAAATTTGACCCCTAAACTCCTCAACCATGATTTGGGACAACACTAAACACGATCAAACCTCACACCGAACTACAACGTACACACATTAGGCTATAGTTTCACTATTTCATTTTTAGGGTCGTTGCAAACTTCAACCTTTTTCTTCTTCTTCCTTGGAGTTCTAGAGCGTCTTTTGGGGGAAAAATTGGTTTTGATTTGGGTTTTGGAATTTTATGAGGTGAATGGGTTGGTTAATGACTTAAAAAGGCTTATATAGGTGTATTAAAACTATACAAAACGACCTCATTCAATACTAACTAAAATAGAAATTACCTAAAACACCCCCAGACTTAATCGCCAAAAGGCAGTTTCCAAGCCTCACCCACGACCCTCATTGATGGACCGTGGTTGGACCCACGGCCCGTGCTGGTGATGCGTGGGTTGAGTTAGTGGAACTCCTTAACTTGGCCCCTTGACCCACGAGACCAGACTACGGGGAGTGGACCAACCCATGGGGTGTGGGTCCTGCCGTAGGTCAAGGTCTTGGGCTCATTTTGGGGAAAAATGTTAAGGTCTAACTCAAGGACCCGTGGTTGGTCATTTGGGGGTTGTACCTTGATGTTATAACCCTAAACCCTTCATTTTAAGTATAGGAAGTTATTACTATGATTCTAACCCCCATGTCAAGTTCTAGTTTAGCCTACTAGTTTCTGGGTGATAAATTAAATCGGCGTTTCTTGGTAGGTTCTTTTCCCTTGAGTTGAGGGAAGCTAAGATGCAAGAGTTCACTAATCTTTATCTAGGAAGTATGATTATGAAGGAGTATGCTCTAAAGTTCACCAAACTATCCAAGTATGCTCTAACTATAGTGGCGGATTCGTGGGCTAAGATGAATAAGTTTGTGATGGGAGTGTCTGACATGGTAGTTAAAGAATGCCGTACGACAATGCTTGTTCAAGAAATGGATATTTCATGACTCATGGTGCATGTGCAACAAATGGAGGAAGATAAACTTAAAGAAAGGAATAGGGAGGTTAAAAGAGCAAGGACCGGTGATGGGAACTTCTCCAGTACTATGTCTAATGGAAAAAGTCGACCAAGGTTTAGACAAAGATTTTCCAACCAAGGTTCCTCTAACGCTCTTCCAAGGGTCAACAAGGATAGGGTGTCCAACCCTAAACCTCAAGGAGGTAATTGTAGTGGTTCTTATGTGGCTAGGTCTACTTGTGTGAAGTGTGGGAAGAAGCATGATGTGTATGCTTTGTTAGAGGGATTGCCCGGTGCTTATGGCTAAGGGAAGAGAGGACAATCAAGCTCCTCCTAATGGTTCTAATTCCAATGCTCCCAATAAAAACCGTTTTTATGCTCTCCAAAACCGAGGTGAAAAAGAGAATTCTCCGGATGTGGTCACCGGTATGTTAAAAGTTTTCCATATAGATGTATGCTTTGTTAGACCCCGGTGCTACTTCAGCTTTTGTGACTCTGATTTACGTTTCAAAGACGCTTCATCCAGTTCTAAGTGTCAACGATTGTTAGTCAATATATAACCCAACCAACTGAGTTGGGGTCGATCACACATAGAGTAGCTTTCTTTCAATTCAAATACGAAAGTATGACTATGACCTTTGCAGCTGAGCAGCACACACTTGAGAGTTTAATAATCAAATTTTTAGGATGTTGTTACCAACACACTTAAAAGTATTAGCAAGAAACAATCAGATAACTAGAAAACACTTGGGGGATTGACTAATAAATTGCCAAATTCAATTTAATGGGTGTACATAGTTATCGATAATTCTAATTCGTTGTGGGTAGAATGGAGTATAAGTAAAACAATTTTCTCTCGAACAATTTCCTTATTACCGTTGAGTTCTCTCAAACCTCAACACTATCCATAAGCTAACAAGCACATGTTCTCATCAAATCTACTGTTTCGAGCTAGATATAAAGGTTGGGTCTTGGGTTTCACTTTCTCAAGCTGAAATCGTCAAGACCCACTACTAAGGATGCCAAAATACTACGTTGGTTGTGTACTTCTCTCTCGAGCAAGCACAAAACTGAAATCTATCACACCAGAGATGCAATAATGAAGTTAAACCACCATAATAATTTAGACCCGCTTCAGATTAACACCAATAATCACTAATTGATAACACCCATTTAGTATAATGCAACAATTTGTCACATTGTCAAACCCCCAAGGTTAGGGTTTTAGCCAATCATGGTGAAAAGATGAAACTCAACACCTGCCACGTTTTCCATAGCTGGGTAAATGAAATTCGAAAGTTAAAATTAACTAAAATGTTCGCTATTACAAAATCTCCAAGAAAAACATTGCTAAAATTACTTGAAATCCACAATGGTAGTGTTTTGGCTCTCAAACTTTTGTTTCTCACGTTTCTGATCATTCTCTATCTTGAAAAAATCAATTTATGCAAGTCTGATGTGTGACTGCTTGGGACCCATTGGCGAGGTAAGTCGGGCTTCGCCGATTGTTCAGCGACTCAGTGATTTTTCTTCATCTCGCCTTTATTTTTCACCTCTTCTTAGTCCAACCACTGTAATTTTAGGTGAGCCAGATCAGGATAATCGAGTGATTCCGTGATGCATCATTTTTCCTTTTATCTAACCCATCATCACTTATCTCAATATCCATTAGTACTTTTGGCTACCTAGTCATCCGTCGCCGATGCGATCGGCGTGACGCCGAGTGGAACTGCTGCTCGCTGAAGCTACCCCTAATCCAGCCTCAGCATTCTATAACTTTAGGTGGTAGATTGGCAACTTGGTGAGTCGCCAAGTCATATTGGCGATCATCAGGCTTTATTTTTCCTTTCTTTTTCGCTCGTGTTGTCTCTATTGCCCATTTTTGTCCTAACTTAGTTCCTTAATCCGTATATCTGAAGATCAGTGGTTTTACATCAGTTGTTAGCGCAAAATAAGCATTTGAGGACACTAAATCTATACAAATAAAGCTCTAAATGAGTCCAAATCTCGGACTCATCAACACCCTCAACATAAACTTTTGCTTGTCCTCAAGTAAAACTCATGTTCAGCAGTTCAAAAAGGATGTCTCAACCAGTGCTACACAAGACTCAATCATGAATGCACACAACAAGACTCAACTTACACATGCAAGGATCAGTTGTGGACTCAAAGACTCAAGTTATGACTCACACACAATTGTTCAACAATTTATAGCACCAGAATCACAAACAACTCTCACACTCACAAAGATGAACACATGCATGACTCCACCCATAGCTTTTCCCTTATTTTCCAATCAACACTTTTTTCAGCTCACTCAAGATAAAAAAAAGGTCTTTTCAAGGCTTGTAACGGGGTTGGGTGTAAAGGTATGGTCATTTAGGATCAGTGGCTGCTTATCCTCATCTAATGTGGTATGAACAAACTTTCTTTTCTTTTCTTCATCATTCTCATTCATGCTCAAAATTCACCCCATTATCTACTTTCCATGAAATACCGGACATCCCATTTCATTGCACTTTCGCAACTTTATTTCAAACTTTCAAACAAACCACACTTCATGAGGATTATGGGTGAAAGGATAAATAGAGGTTTCATTTGCTCAAGTTTCTTCCAAGAAAAAGATAAGGCTCAAATGGTGTTCAAGCAAAGTTCACACACTCACAAGGTAGGCCACAAAAGAGGTATAATGTCAAATTGTTTCACTCTTTAAAATTGTTTCCTAAGATCATTTCAAGAGCTTGCATCATTTAGTCAACCGGAACAATGGGGAAAATTCTAGCTGTCATCACTGATTTCACGTATCAGGAAACTTCATCCGATACTAATGCCAACGATCGTAAGTAGTAATACAACCCAACTAAGTGAGTTGGGGTCGAGTCCCAAGGGAGTGGTTTGTATTTGAGAATCAATAAAAAAGCGTGAATATGCTCAAGTCAATCATAGCTAAAAACATTTACGAATAAAAACATTGTTCAAATTTGGGGTGACACAAGTGTCAAATATCAGGGGTTTGTATTTGATTATCAACTAAAACAGCAAATAACACGAACATACGAATATAGAGAGAAGATTCTTGGGATGTGATTGGATTATGGGCTAAGGTAAACAACTGGGTAATTTCAATTAATAGTAAACAACTGCAAATCAGTGATTAAGCTAGACTTTAGTAGGGATAAACTTTCGCTCGAACAATTTACCCCGAATCAAAATGGTTTCTCTCGAACACCAATAACCAGCAATTAAGCACAACCTTCGCTTTAGTCCATTCACTCTCTCGAGTTGAATGTCTGGAAAAGGGTTTAGGATTCACTCTCTCGAGCTGAACCCATGACAACCTAATACCCATAGACCATCAATTCAGTAATTTTGGTTTGAAAACCTCTCTCTAGAAAGCCAAAAAAACACGAAGTTAAGATTGTATTTGCAACTATAACCCATCAAATTCCACCACATTTACTAAACGAAATCACCTTTAAACAACAAGTAAACTATCAATTAACAATACCTAGTAGTTAAATCAACCCATAATCATATAATCACACCCCAAGAATTGGGGTTTTAGCTAGATATCATAAAAAGGTAAAAATTGTTACCAAATTGTGTTTCCATCAACTGAGTAAGATTAATATTGTGTTTACAAAGGTCTGAGATGAAGAATCTTCCACACCCACTTCCAATTTCTTAGAAATGGAAATCTTTAACTCTTCAAATCTAAGTAAATATTGTCTTCAAAAATTCAGTTATAAGTTCTAAACTTTAAAACTGAACAATAATGAAAACTGCATAAAACTGTCTTCTAAACTATGAATTTAAAAACGTATTTATGTATTCCAAAAAATGTGCTGCGAAGGACCATTTGGCGCAATAAGTCGGGATAGCCGATCCACTCGTAGATCCGCCCTATGATCAATTCCATCCCTTTTTTGCTTTGGCCTTCAGCATCTTCAAGTTTTGTAACTTTGGGTGATATGGTACTTTATCGCAGAACAGTTCGCCGATTGCTCCATTCTATCGCCGAATGGATTTTATCCTTCCAAGCTTGGAACACTGAAACATTAGGTGAGAACATGCCCGTTCGGCGACTCACCCAATGGGTTAGGCGATCCTCATACGTTCTTTTCTTCGTTTTTTCAGCTGCCTTGTTCCTTTTTTGTTCTATAGTGTCCTTGCTTTGTTCCTCAATCCAAATACCTAAAATTCAAGGATTTACATCACTTATTAGCACAAAATATGTATTTGAGGACACTAAATTTATTAAAATGAAGCCCTAAATGAGTCCAAATCGTGGACTCATCACCACCCCCAACTTAAACTTTTCCTTGTCCTCAAGTAAAACTCAAGTTCAACAGTTCGAAAAGGATGTCTCAGCAATGCAACACAAGACTCAATCATGAATGCATAGAAGAAGACTCAACTTACTCATGCAAAGATAAATTGTGGACTCAAAGATTCAAGTTGTGACTCACCATTAGCATAGAATCTCAAGCTCACAATACTTGCTTCAAATGCAAGTTCAAGCTCAACAAAGGTACTTAAATGCCTCCACACAAAGAATTATTCTATAAAGCTCCGGAATCAAATTCAATGCTTGCACTCACAAAGATGAACACAATGCATGATTTCACCTATCGGTTTGCCCGTATGTTCCAATCAGCACTTGTTTCAGCTCACTCAAGATCAAAAAGGTCTTTTCAAGGCTTGTAAAGGGGTTAAGTTCAAAGGTATGGTCATTTAGGCTCAATGGTAGCAATCCTCATGAAATGTGGTGTAAACGACACTTTCTTTCCTTTTCTTCATCATTTTCATTCAAGCTCAAAAAACACTCGTTATTCAATTTCCATGGACTGTTGGAAACCCCATTTCTTCTTACATTTTCACATCTTTATTGCACAACTTTTTCAATCTTTTTCTTTTTCCTTCTTTTCTTCTTTTTCTCTCTTTTTTTTAGAAGGGGTTCCATTTTTCTCAAAACCTGGGTCAAAATGCGACTTTCTTGCACTTCTTGATTTACCTTCTCTTTTCACCACACCCCCAACTTAGGCTGTTGGCCTAAGTTGGCTATTCAAACAAACAACAAATAATGAGAATTATGGGTATTTGATCAAGAAAGGTCACAATTTTATCAAGTCTCTTCCAAGAAAAGGTTAAGGATCAAAGGATGTTCAAACTAGTTTCATACACTCACAAGGTAGACCACAAAAGAGGTATAACTTCAAATTGTTTCACACTCTTCAAAGTTGACTAAGATCATATCAAGAGATTGCATCACTTAGTCAACCCGACCAACGGGGAAAATTCTAGGTGTCATCACACATGGTTCAGGGTAAACTCATTACACAAAGCATTGACACTAATGTCAAACAAGACTCCAAACTTTTGCTAGTGTGCAATGTTCATCACAAGAGACTCAATTTGATACTTGGCTAGTCATACCGAGATGTAAAGTGTTCTCATATTGTCTATGGAACTTCATTTGGCGTCATCGTAGCCGCACATTCATTTTTGCTCGATCATGAGCACTATTCAAGTCATCGGTATTGATAAAAATTGACACTCAAATTTGCAAGAGAACAACCACATTTAACAGAAACAAGAGGTGGTACAATTTTTTTGGAATGGTCCAAAAATCATTTACAATTCAAAACAAGGAGCCACAAGCTCAATCATCCACAAAAATGATCCAACACACGAATTTAGCTCAAAAGCCCAAAATATAAACAAAACATAATCACAAAAGGTCACACAAAAGGTGGGCCTCACCCCACCACAAATAAATCAATTTGTCCTCAAATGCAAATCAAAATAAATTATCCAAGAGTCAAAATAAAGAAAGAAAAAGAGAGAGGTAAAGAAAGGATCATGTCTACACAATCACTCCATCTGTCTGGGCATCACTGCTCGGTGCACCAGTCTGAGCTTGGGCATTAGTGCCCGAAGTTACCTCAGAAGGGATATCAGCAGTACTAGGATCATTCAAGGGTGTATTTGCCAAAGTAGCCTGCTCAACTGCATCTACCATGACCTCCTCAGCCTTAGTATGGTCCTCAAATCAAGCTTCCTCAGCCACCTCAAACATCTTTTCATCAGTCTCCGCCTCAGACTTGGGATCAGTTATCTCCTCAACTCTAACCTCAATTCTAGTGGTAGCCGGAGGAATATCTGGCACATCTGGGATCTCCACCGTCCCGAAAATGATGGACATATCGGTGGACTTTAGCTGATCCACATCACTCCTCAACACAGATATAGCAGCCTTCAGATCCATTACCTCCTCGGTGGTCCCTTGGCCACTCTCACACACCGCTATCCTTGCTGCAAGGACATCAATGGCAGCACTCAATGAAGTCACAGCATCGGCCGAGGTAGTCTGAATCATTCCCGGAATGGAGGCCTCGAGTCTGGCAGCTTGTAGATCGGTAGACTCTAGAGTAAAGAAGCCTAAGTGTGCGGGGTCCAAGTGGCAGCAGCAATAACAGGTCTAGGAGGCGGTGCAGCAGCAGAAGAACTAGGGATGTCAGAAGGTACAACACAAGAAGAACCTGAAGTCCCAGGGGCCAGAGTAGGCAAAGATGCCTCTGCACGTAATAAGTCTGAATCCACAACCGGGGATAAGTCCACCTGGGCCTTCTTCTTCTTCTTCTCAGCCTGGTACTTCAAATATTCAGCCTCATTCCTCTAGATATCAGTGAAGGATGTGGGAATCACTTCCACATCCTTCTCTGAATCTCTTTGTACCTGAGCCCGTCTGCACAGCTCAGTGATTAATACTGGGAAGGGAAGTGAGGTCTGGCACTGCTTTGCCCTTATGACGATCTCTTATGCTATAGTGATCCCCAGATTTATCCTGGTCTCCTCTATGATGCAACCTAGACTGGCTGCCTTGGCTAGGCAGAGGATCGACTCGTTCTACGATGGCATGACAGTGCTGCGGATGAAGCCAAACTGAAACCTTGCAACTATGTTAAGATCCTTCTTTTCAATTGGTGCTCCAATCTCCAGCCACTTGGGAGTACCGTCTGATATGAGCGGGACCAACCATTTCTTCATATTGTCTAGAGTTTTTTTCCTAATCAGATGCTGGCATTCGTCATCAGTATCATCGGGAGAATCTAGGAAAGAATTAATAGCCTCACTGTGACAATTGACCTTCTTTCCCTGGTCAACTACATGGTCAACTTTTTTGAAAGTTGTTGCTTGCTTCTTCACCTGTGGTATCAAGGTTCCATAAGAAGCATAGAACTCTCGGACCCAATTTGGAATATATGGGCCACCAAGCTTGGTGAAGATCTAGAAATTATGAGAATTCAGATAGCTCATGATCTCCGGGTACCTATCAATCACCCCATCAGTGGATATACGCTTCTCTTCAATAATCGTCCTCAGCCCCTCAGTTTTTAACCTGTTCATCGACTTGCGAGGAGAAACCTGTACATGAGGAGCTAGGACTACAACCTGTGGTGGAGATTGAAGAGAAGTTGTAGGAGGATGAGGATTCCTGATCCTAGACGGATCATTCATCCTTTTTGACTGCAGCTCTGCACTTTGTGCTGCTACTAGCTCATCATCATCAGAAGCTAAAGTCTGAGGTTCTTTGTGCTCACCCTTACTTTCAGAAGTTGTGAGGTGAGTGGCATTTATGCCGTCACTGTTAAAGCTGGCTTCTGGTGATACTAGTGCATTCCTTTTGCCTTTTCCCTCCCCACTAGTTGTGGGAAGTTTGTTGTCCTTGGCCCTAGATGCAGCTGACTCCTAATTTAGTGATATCCCCTTAGCCTTCCTTGGGGGTGGAATGTTTCTACCTGCAACCTTAGGTCTAGCCACGTCTGCAAACATCGGGAGAAATTTAAAATGTTTCAACCCAAAGCACAGAAACACAGTTGCAGACATACTTTTACAATCACTTTGGCGAGCTAGATTAGGCTCGTCGAAAGGATTGGTTAAAAAATTTGACAAGTCGGCGATGGGAAAATCTTTCGACGGATCACCGATATCCTTCGGCAAGCAAGGATTAGCCCGCCGAATGTTATAGTACAATTTAAGCTACAAGGGTGCAGATAAAGAGAGATCAAGATGACCTTCAACTAGTCGTCGAGTTCCTTCGGTCAGTTCAAGCTTTTCACAAAAAGTTACAGAGCAAAACTACACATTTAGCATTAAATTAAAGGCAAGATGAGGAACTTTGGCGAACCGCCGAGTGGTTCGGCGAGTTGACCCAGCTCGCCAAATGACCCAACATGCCTACTTTCAACCCAACTTCTCAAATTCAACTCTGCAACCCTCGAAAAATATCAAAGCATGGACAACTCAAATTAAAACAAGACCCATAACACCCAATAACCCCGGGATACTCAAACTTCTCCCGGTTTTGCCAAATTTGGCCATTTGATGATTTTTCCCCTTAAGAATGATGTCACCCGCTCTATTATTGGGTAAATTATGTCATTTGGCACAAAGACAGGTTACTTAGACTTCACCCAACTAAACAAAACAACATGCAAGAACAACCTCAAAAGTTTTAATCATTTTTAAGGCACGCAATTACAAAAATCTAACAAATATCAACATTACGGGCAATACGGGCTAGGTATTAGAATTAAAACAAGCACATAAACATACTAAAATTATCAGAGAGGCCCATCACACTTCAACAAGATAAAATCATTGCAAATGAGTACAAATTCAATAAAAATAAACTCGGGGTTCGGAAAAGCAACTTTAAATGCCAATTATTAAAGTTTGAAATGCTAGGCAGAAAAGCAATCCCAATCCGAGCACAAATCAATGAATAAAATACTTTAAAAGTGCAAATATATAGAAACTAAAGTGCGGGTGTGAGTTTGGGAAGTTCAAAAGTGAGGAAAATTAAAGAGTTTAAACTTTTAATCCTTTGGCCTTAAAAACCGTCCAGTTCTTGCCCATTCAGTGACATTATTTGTACTCGTTGACCCACTCGGCGTCACATTGAGTGGTCACTTACCTTGCCGAGTTTTACAGTACCTCCAGTTAAACTAGTGGTCCAAATGGCGGACTAGATCGTGATTGCCGATCTTGTCGGCGATTCGTCAATAATATCCTGGGCTCGCTGAGTTTTACAGTACCTCCAGTTAAACAGGTGGTCCAAACGGCGGACTTGATCTTGATCGCCGATCTGGTTGGCGATTCGCTAATAATTTCCTGGGGTCGCCGAATTTTAGAGACTCCACTTTAAAGTTGTCTTGGGTCCAAAGGTGGTCTAGGTCGGGGTCGCCCACTGGACCTTTAGCTAGCCAACCTGCACAATTAACACACCATTATTCGAAACTTAAAAAAGAAAGAAAATAAAACTTGGGTTGCCTCCCAAGCCGCGCCTTAGTTAACTTCGCGGCACGATGCAAATCCACACTTAAACCTCATTCTTGTGGTTAGCCATATTATCACTAGGAAAACTCCCCTACTGTCTCGAGTTCAAATGAGACGAGATATGACCCATTTGGGTCTCCAATTGCTTGATTGACACCGAATGGGAGGTAACGATCTAGCTATGGGTTGACACATCTACTTTCATCTGTTTAAAGATCTTGTCCGACCCTTCAACTTTGTTGAGGATATGAGAAAGCATATCCTCTGACCGGCCACCTTCCGAATCCTTTGACTTTTGGTGCTCCTGGGGAGGAACATATTCTTCTCCCCATCCTTCTGATTAAGATTTGGTCCATCCATTCTCTACCGCGATCCTTCCAACCTTGGTTACCACCCTGCCTTGGGTTGTTTGAACGATAACCACCACCTTGGTTGGCTAGGTAATTCACCTCCTCATTATACATGGCTTCAAAATTTGACTTCTCTGGATTAGCACACTTGACACCCACGACATTGACACTTCGAGCACCAACTCCTATGACATTTTTGGACAAAATGTCAAGTTGCGTCATGATCTTGGCAATGTTCTGGTCCCTCTCTTAGTCTTTCTCCATTTTCTCATTGGTCAATTTGAATGTGAAAGGGGAGACCTGGTCTTCACGGGTATACCACGCTCTTTTTATGGTAGTCATGCAATCTAAGAGCTGAGCAGCTGTCACATAAGGGTGTTGCATCAAACCTCCCGGAGAAAGTTGGTCTGCAACAGCCTTATTTATCGAGTCAAGACTCCGATAAAAATACTGCAGCAACACGTTGTCAAGTAAGTCGTGAGTTGGGCATTGATGCACCAACTTCTTGAATCGCAGCCAAGTTTCATGAATTGGCTCGCATTCTAGACGCTTGAAGATCTGAACGATGTCCCGAAGAGTCGTCATCTTCGAGGGAGGGAAAAATCGCACATGAAATGTGGTAACCAATTCCTCCCAATAAGTGATTGATTCACGTGGCAATTCAGCCAGCCACTTACACGCATCTCCCATCAAAGAGAACGGGAACAATCTCAACCGGACCAATTTTTGGGAGATGTTCTTGAAAGAGAACGGTCTGCATACATCAACAAAGTTTCTAATATGCTCATGGGCATCCTCATGAGCCAAACCATTGAAAAGTCCCTTTAATTGCAAGAGTTGAAACATAGTACTCGTGATGTGGAACACCGCATTCCGTTCGGCCGGAGGCAAGCGAATGTTACCAATACCTCCAATGATATGGGGTTATTAGGATGAGGCTCATTGACATCGTTGAGGTTTCCGATGTCATCTTGATGTCCTACTTGGCTGCCAATTCTTCCGTTCACACTCATACTTCCTGTTTCAACACACAATCAAGCAAAACAAAACTAAAATTAAGCAAGTACAACTATAACTAACTAGAACAAAAATCAACTTAACTAAAATTATCAAGTAACATCACTCCTCGGCAGCGGCGCCATTTTTGATTACACGTATCAGGACACTTCATCAAATACTAAGTGCTAACGATTGTAATTAGTAGTAATATAACCCAACTAAGTGAGTTGGGGTCGAGTCCCAAGAGAGTGGTTCGTATTTGAGATTCAATAGAAAAGCCTGAATATGCTCAAGTTAATCATAGCTAAAATCATTTACGGATAAAAGCATTGTTCAAATTTGGGGTGACACAAGTGTCAAATATTAGGGGGGTTTGTATTTCATTATTAACTAAAACAATAAATAACATGAACATACAAATATAGAGACGGGATTCTTGGGATGTGATTGGATTATGGTCTAAGGTAAATAACTGTGTAATTTCAATTAATAGTAAACAACTGCAAATCAGTGATTAAGCTAGACTTTAGTGGGGATAAACTTTCTCTCGAACAATTTACCCCAAATCAAATTGATTTCTCTCGAACACCAATAAGATGCAATTAAGTACAACCTTCGCTTTAGTCCATTCACTCTCTCGAGCTGAATGTGTGGAACAGGGTTTAGGATTCACTCTCTAGAGCTGAACCCATGACAACCCAATACCCACAGACCATCGATTTAGTAATTTTGGTTTTAAAACCTCTCTCTCTAGCAAGCCAAAAAACACGTAGTTAAGATTTTATTTGAACTATAACCCATCAAATTCCACCACAATTACTAAACGAAATCACCTTTAAACAACAAGTAAACTATCAATTAACAATACCTAGCAGTTAAATCAACCCATAATCACATAATCACACCCCAAGAATTAGGGTTTTAGCTAGATATCATAAAAAGGTAAAAATCGTTACCAAATTGTGTTTCCATCAACTGAGTAAGATTGATATTGTCTTTACAATGGTCTAAGATGAAGAATCTACAACACCCACTTCCAATTTCTTAGAAATGGAAATCTTCAACTCTTCAAAGCTAAGAAAATATTGTCTTCAAAAACTCAGTTTTAAGCTCTAAACTTTAAAACTGAACAATAACGAAAATTACATAAAATTGTCTTCTAACTATGAATATAAAAACGTATTTATAGTTTCCAAAAAATGTGTTGCGAAGGACCATTTGGCACAACAAGTAGGGACCGTCGATCCACTCGGCGATCCGCCCTTTGGTCAATTCCATCGCTTTTTTGCTTTGGCCTTCAGCATCTTCAAGTTTTGTAACTTTGGGAGATATGGCACTGCATCGCGGAACCGTTCGCTGACTCGTCGACTGCTCCTCTTTATCGCTGAATTGATTTTCTCCTTCCAGGCGTGGCACATTGAAACATTAGGCGAGACTATGGCCGTTCGGCGACTCACCCAATGGGTTAGGCGATCCTCAAACCTTCTTTTCTTCGTTCTTTCAGCTGCCTTTTTCCTGGTTTGCTCAATACTGTCCATGCTTTGTTCCTCAATCCAAATACCTGAAATTCAAGGATTTACATCACTTATTGGCACAAAATATGCATTTGAGGATACTAAATCTATTAAAATGAAGCCCTAAATGAGTCCAAATCGCAGACTCATCAACACCCCCAACTTAAACTTTTTCTTTTCCTCAAGTAAAACTCAAGTACACCAGCTCAAAAAGGATGTCTCAAACAGTGCTACATAAGACTCAATCATGAATGCACACAAGAAGACTCAACTTACTCATGCAAAGATATATTGTGGACTCAAAGATTCAAGTTGTGACTCACCATTATCATAGAATCTCAAGTTCACAATACTAAATTCAAATGCAAGTTCAAGCTCAACAAAGGTACTTAAATGCCCTCACACAAAGAATTATTCCATATTCACACACAATGGTTCACAATTTAAAGCTTCAGAATCAAATTCAACGCTCGCACTCACAAAGATGAACACAATGCATGATTTCACCTATTGGTTTACCCGTATTTTCCAATCCACACTTGTTTTAGCTCACTCAAGATCAAAAAGGTCTTTTCAAGGCTTGTAATGGGGTAGAGTGCAAATTTGGTGTAAGCAACACTTTCTTTCCTTTTCTTTATCATTTTCATTCAAGCTCAAAAGTCACCCATTATTCACATTCCATTGACTGTTGGAAATCCCATTTCATCTAGCATTTTCACAACTTTATTCCACAACTTTTTCATTCTTTTCTTCTTTTTCTCTCTTTTTTTATGGAGGGGTTCCATTTTTCTCAAAACCTAGGTTAAAAGGGGACTTTCTTGCACTTCTTGATTTACATTCTCTTTTCACCACACCCCCAACTTAGGATTTTGGCCTAAGTTTTCTATTCAAACAAACAACAAATCATGATGATTATGGATAATTGATCAAGAAAGGTCACAATTTTGTCAAGTCTCTTCCAAGAAAAGGTTAAGGCTCAAAGGATGTTCAAACGGGGTTCACACACTCACAAGGTAGGCCACAAAAGAGGTACAATATCAAATTGTTTCACACTCTTTAAAGTTGGCTAAGATCATATCAAGAGATTGCATCACTTAGTCAACCGGAGCAATAGGGAAAATTCTAGGTGTCATCACACATGGTTCACGGTAAACTCATCACACAAAGCATTGACACCAATGTCAAACAAAACTCCACACTTTTGCTAGTGTGCAATGTTCATCACAAACAAGAGGTGGTACAATTTGTTTAGAAAGGTCCAAAAATCATTTACAATTCAAAACAAGGAGCCACAAGCTCAATCACCCACAAAAACAGTGCAACACACTAATTTAGCTCAAAAGCAAAATATATAAACAAAACATAATAAATAAAGGTCACAAAAAAGGTGGGCCTCACCCCACCACAAATAAATCCATTGGTCCTCAAATGCAAATCAAAATAAAATATGCAAGAGTCAAAATAAAGAAACATAGAGAGAGAGGTAAAAAAAGGATCCTATCTACACAGTCGCTCAATCCGTCTGGGCATCAGTGCCCGGAGTCACCTCAAAAGGGATATCAGGTGCACTAGGATCAGCCAAGGGTGTATTTTCCAAAGAAGCCTGCACAACTTCATCTACCATGGCCTCCTCAGCCTCAGTAAGGCCCTCATATGAAGCTTCCTCAGCCACCTCAAACATCTCTTCATTAGTGTCCGCATCAGACTTGGGATCAGCTGTCTCCTCAACTCTAACCTCAACTCCAGTGGTAGCCGGAGGCATATCTAGCACATCTGGGATCACCACCATCCTGAAAATGATGGACATGTCGGTGGACTTCAGCTGATCCACGTCGTTCCTCAACACAACTATAGCGGCCTTCAGATCCGTCACCTCATCGGTGGCCCCTTGGCCACGCTCACACACCGCTATCCTTGCCACAAGGACATGTATGGTAGTGCTCAATGATGTCACAGCATCGGCCAGGGTATTCTGAATCATGCTCGAAATGAAGGCCTCGAGTCTGGCAACCCGACGATCGGTAGAATGGGCAAGCTACCCCATCTTGAGTAATGAAGCCTGAGTGTGTGGGGTCCGGGTGGCAGCAACAACAACAAGTCTAGGAGGAAGTGCAATAACAGAAGAACTATGGATGTTAGAAGGTACAACACAAGAAGTACCTGAAGGCCCAGTGGCCGAAGTAGGCAAAGATTCCTCTGCAGTTAGTAATTCTTTATACACAACCAATGATGAGTCCACCGGGGCAGCCTTCTTCTTGTCCTCAGCCTGGTTCTTCAAATATTCAGTCTCAATCCTCTAGATATCAATGGAGGATATTGTAATAAATTCCACATCCTTCTTTGCATCTGTTGGTAACATTGCCCGTCTGCACAACTCGGTGATCATTACCGGGAAGGGAAGTGAGGCCTGTCACTACTTCGCCCTTATGACCATCTCTTGTGCTATAGTGATCACCATATTTATCCTGGTATTCTATATGATGCTACCTAGACAGGCTGCCTTGGCTAGGCGGAAGATCGACTCGTTATGGGATGGCATGATAATGCTGCTGATGAAGCCAAATTAGAACCTTGCAGCTATGTTAAGATCCTTCTTTTAAATTGGTTCTCCAATTTCCAGCCACTTGGGAGTACCGTCTGATATGAGCGGGACCAACCATTTCTTCATATTGTCTAGAGTCTTTTTCCTAATCAGATGTTGGCACTCGTTATCAGTTTCATCGGGACAATCCAGGACAGCATAAATAGCCCCACTGTGACAATTGACCTTCTTTCCCTAGGCAACTACATGGTCAACTTTTTTGAAAGTTGTTGCTTGCTTCTTCATCTGTGGTATCAATGTTCCACAAGAAGCATCGAACTTTTAGACCCAATTTGGAATATATGGGCCACGAGGCTTGGTGAAGATCTGGAAATTATGAGACTTCAGACATCTCATGATCTCCGGTTACCTGTTAATCACCCCATCAGTGGACAAACGCTTATCCTCAATAATCGTCCTCACCCCCTCAATTTTTAACCTGTTCATCGCCTTGAGAGTAGGACTCTGTACATGAGGAGCTAGGACTACAACCTGTGCTGGAGATTGAAGAGAAGTGGTGGTAGGGTGAGGATTCCTGATCCTAAACAGATCATTCATATTTTTTTACCGTAGCTCTGCACTTTGTGCTGCTACTAGCTCATCATCGTTATCAGAAGCTACAGTCTGAGGCTCCTTGTGCTCACCCTCACTCTCAGAAGTGGTGAGGTGAGTGCCATATATGCCATCACTGTCGGAGCTGACTTCTGGTGATGCTGGTGCTTTCCCTTTGCCTTTTCCCTTCCCACCAGTTGTGGGAAGTTTGGTGTCCTTCGCCCTAGATGCAACTGACTCCTAATTTAGTGATATCCCCTTAGCCTTGCTTGGGGGTGGAATGTTTCTACCGGCAACCTTAGGTCTAGCCATGTCTGCAAAACATCGGGAAAAGGTTAAAACATTTCAATCAAAAGCATAGAAACACAGTTGCAGACAGAATTTCCAAATCTCTTTGGCGAGCTAGATTAGGCTCGTCAAAAGGATTGGCTCAAAATTTTTGGAAAAATTTGACAAGTCGGCGATGAGAAAATCTTTCGGTGGATAGCCGATATCCTTCGGCGAGCAAGAATTAGCCTGCCGAATGTTACAGTGCAATTTAAGCTACAGGGGTGCAGACAAAGGGCAATCAAAAAGAAATTCGTCGAGTCACCGAGTTCCTTCGGTGACTTCAGGCTTCTTGCCAAAAGTTACAGAAGAAAACTACCCATTAAGCATTAAATTAAAGGCGAGATGGGGAACTTCGGTGAACCACCGAGTGGTTTGGCGAGCTCAACCCAG
>JAJOOI010033034.1:0-24973 GCA_029582585.1 Solanum bukasovii | reverse complement strand
ACCTGTTGTTATTTCTGCATGTATGACATTCCTGTCGAAACCTCTACAAATCAGTCTTGTCCCATTGCACAACCCATTTGAGGGGTCTAGATTTCTCAGCACCATTATGGGTGCATTTTCTTTAAGAACCAACCTAATGCATACAACTTAATGATCTATCAGTCGTATTTTATTTGTAACAGTGCAAATTTTGTTTATTTCATTTGTGTTATGAGCTAACATAATAATAACAGTTATGTATAAGTTTTGATGTATTTGATAATGTACCTATGTGGCGGTAGTCCATTTGGTGTTAAGGTGTTGAGGTATTCTTCTTGATAGTAGTTGTTGGTATCATCTTCCGCTGCGTCAAAGCTGATGTATGTTTTTGTTTCTCCTGGGAATTTTCCAATCATCAATTCATTTAGGTTATCTACAAATTCATTTTGACTTGCTAAGATGGCCCGTTCTGTTATGTACTCAGCAGATCAGTAATTTTGTTCAATGGCTGGGAAAATTTCCCTAACCAATGATTCTTCAGGATTACCATCCTGACTTTGTTGGACAATCATTTGTTGCGGCAGCGCTATCAAGTTTTCTTTTATTGTGGTTTCTTCTCTGTTTCCAATACGCAGCAACAACTCACTGAAAGTTGTATCTTTTCTTGCTCGCATATTTGTTGAAAGTTGTATCTTTTTCATTAAAGGCCACAAATACGACCTTACTAAACTTGCATCTACCGTCTCTGCTCGTGTAGATTTTGGTACAATAGGCAGTACTTGTCGGAAGTCGCCTCCAAACACCATGATTTTTCCTCCAAACGGTGCATCTTTATCCATTATATCGCGAAAGCTTCTGTCGACTGTTTCAATTGTGTGCCGCTTCGCCTTGGGTGCTTCGTCCCATATTATTAATTTGGCCTGTCTAATTAGTTTTGCTCCGCTGCCTTGTTTGACATATGTGTCATAGTTGTATCATTTGCTTGTAGGGGTATTCCAAATCTTGAGTGTGCTGTGCGCCCTCCCGACAATAGTGCTGCTGCCACACCACTGGTTGCACAAGCCAATGCTATCGTACCTTTTGATCTCACGTTGGCCAGTAATGCTCGATATAGGAATGTTTTCCCGGTTCCCCAGGCCCATCTACAAAGAATAAACCTTCTGTTTCTGAGTTGACCCTTTGTAGAATGGTATTGAAAGCTTGTTTTTGTTGTTGATTCAACTTGGATTCGACGGCTGCATCCTCAACTGGCACCTTGACATTCATTTCTTCTATTATTTCTCTACATTCATGTGTGTTTTGTTGATGTAATTGTTGTTGTATTTGTGGTATGTCATATTTGTCAACACTTTGTCCCATACTCTCCAAGTAATAATTTATACTTTTCAACGTACATTGGAGTTGTGCCTCAGTTGTGGTGCAATGGCTCCTTTGAAAGTCTTCAGACATATCACAATAATATGTTTCCCAAAGACTTCTCACATCCGTAGGGTTGCAATGAACTAAGATCGTTGCAAACAAACTTCGAAGTGCTGTTGGCATCTTGAAGGTGACAGCCTCGCGTAAACATTTTGAAATGCTATTATCCGATTCTAATAACCCTCTTTCTTTGGCTGCCTCTTTAAACGTTTCACACTCCTTTCCATTAATAGTTAGTAAGTTTTCAAATGAAGTGGCTCCTCGTACGTGATTCAATAATAGTCTTTCGTAATACCTTTCTCCTTCTCTAGGATTTGCTGTGATATTGAGTAGATTCATTTAGTATCTTCATTGTGTGTGATTAATTAATATGAACAGTATGTGTAATTGTCTTACCAATATTTATGTGTCCAATGACTGTGCGTGATTTTCTTTTTGTCCATATTTTGGATTGTGAGTTCCATACATAATGCTCCGGGAACTCTCTGTAAAGGTAATTGCGAGCCTCCGTGTCTATAGAGCACATCCTAAAATACTCTGTAAGCATAGTTTTTTGTACAAAGTCTGATTGTAGAATACTTTGTAGATTTTGCTTCTTCCAATAGCACACTACATATGGTTTAGTCATTATAACATAAATTGATGTTCTATGTAGGGTAGAAACTATTTTTGTAAATCGCATTTTTACTAAAATTGTTAAATACCTGCTTGTTTACCCGAAAGATGTAATTGTAAATTGATAACTGCCGGTTGCATTTCAGTTAGATTAAACTCATATATTCTCCATATTGCTTCTGGTGGTGAGACCCATCGTGCATCTTGGAAGCTTCTGATCTCATCAATGAATTTTTCCCCATCGTCAGATTCTATATATACGACACATTTATCGTGGCCTTTATATATATATTTGAAAAGATATTTTATTGCTTTAACTCCTGACCAGACTTCAACATTAATGTGGCAATTATATCTCATCAATAAATAGGGATTATAAGGTACAACCCATTGGTTATTCATCTTCATTCCACGGACCTCACTTGTTCTCCCATCATTTCTTCTTTTGTAAATTGGATATCCATCTTTTCCTTGTATTGTTTTGTTGGTGAATGTTCTTGGGTAGTGGAATTTACATTGTCCATCTTTCATACACGGGCTCGACTTACGTTTATCCCTGCAAGGTCCATGTATCATATGTTTGATAACTAATGCACTCAATTCTGGATGTGTGTCTTTATTAGGGATTTCTGCACTAATGAATTTATCATATTCATCTGGTGATCGTATCTTGTTTCCTTCTTTAAATATTAGAAGTAGGTGTATATGCGGTAAGCCTCTCTTCTGGAATTCTACAACAAAGACATGTACTGCGATGGGTCCGAATATTTCTTGTTTTAAAATTTGATCTTTCAAGTCTTGCAATTTTGCTCAAAATACTCTGGTTACCAAATCGGGTCTGTCTTGAGGGAGTTTTCCTGGACGCAATTGTTCCTGAATCTCAACCCAATCTGGGTTACATGTCACGGTGATGAAAAGATCTGGTCGTTCAAACTCCCGAACCAAAGCCATTGCATCCATATACCGGCGTCGCATATCCCTAGGCCCTCCAATGAACGATCCTGGTAGTAATACCCTTTGTCCTACCTTGTCTCCTCTACACGCACCGGCACTGACATTGTCAACAATACCTTCAAGTATCTCCCTTCGATAATTAGATTGCTCGAATCTATAATATTCTAGTCTGGTTGTTTCTATCTTAATTTATATGTCCACCACAAATTGCTGCAACAATCTCCCGCACAGTAATTGTATTGATTTGTCACCCGTTCGTACTTGTAGTTTATAATAATAGTACTCCCTACATGAAATACAACCTTTTGTTTCGCGTCGTACAACTACATGAATTGTTAAGAAATAGACTTAGATAACTTATCCATATAAGGTTAGTAGTAGCAGTATATTTTAATTTAAAAACTTGTAATATGATAGTCCAATGATAGTATATTATTGTCGGATATATTGAAAGGTGCTTACCTTGTGCTTCATTGGCCAACATCCCCACAATAGTTGTGGATGATAATCTTGCCGATTCGATACTTGTATTTGTAGGTGTTTGGCTGTTGTTGATCTATTTGCGACATTTTTGTATTCCTTGGTGTCAACCTGCTTCTCTTTTAGGTAAAATTAACGGATATTGAAGCGGATCATAGCAACCATAATAATGTTTAACTCGATGTTTATTTCCTGAATGTTCATGTACTGCAATATCTCTTTCAAATGGTGTATTTGGATTGTTTCCATCTACCCAAATTGCTGCGACCTGATCCACCGACGATTTGTTATACACCCTTTGATCTAATGAAGCATTTGCAGTTATGCGTACTTGCAAATTTTGTAAGTTTGTATGTTCTTTAAGCCGTGAGAAGAATTCTGCATATGGATTTCCCTCCATTATATTTCTTAATTTGGTCATGACTTCTTCTGATAAATTTGCATCTTGTAGTACCGTCATTCTATTGGCTAATTCATGGTCAGTATCATAGAAGTATAGTTGAAAGTACCGTGGTCTGTTGTTGTTTGGAATTAACGATGGTAGATCATGATCTATCTGACCTTGTGCCTTGAAATTGTAAACTCCTTTCCTAGAAGATGCCAATTCTTTATCTAGCTTAACTCCAAATGATGTAAAAGCAAATATGCTATTATACGCACGTATATTTTTCCTGAATAATTTTGCCTCATCTGAATTCGCCACAAATAATTCATAGAAGTCATCTGCCACTTCATTGGGTGCTAAATTGATACATCCACTTGCGCAACAGAATGTTGGTGGCTCATATTCAACACTCAAAGCATGGCAGTATGTGCAATCTTGGTTTTTTTTCAATTTATGAGTTGATGGTGGTCTGAAGTTTCCATTAGTAAGCCCTATAGCACAAACCATAATAATATATAGTCAGAGAATGTTACTTTATGTTGACACCCATTTTTTGGAATAACTTTTGGTGTAGAATATTTGATCGAATATACCTCCGTCAACATTATCGTCAGATATAGCTAGACGTTTCACTTTTTTTTGCCTCTTCTTCACTCGGGGTTCATGAACATGGGCATCTTCAATTTGATCATTCGAGGGCAGTACTTTTTCCACTGTTTGCAGCGGCTTGTCTACATCCGTCAGTATTTTACGTTTCACCACTGCTGCAAATAGGATGTGATGATGTTATAATTTTCAATCTTTAGTCGGCCTGATAGGTGAAATTTGGCATTAAAATGACATTTTTCTAAGCATACCTGTTGTTCTGAGCAGCCGCTTCAAGTGATCTTTCATGGTTTATTGAACTGTCCTGAAGGTAATGGTCTCCTGTTCGGAATTACTGTTATTTGTGTATTACGAAGTTGACATTTTTTTAGTGTGTGCTAGTGTAGCAGGTAGTTAAACATTTAAGGTGTTTATTAAGTAATATACAGTTGGCATGAATTGTGGGAGGTCCTATAGGTCGTCAAGTTGTCCTAATATCTACGTAACATGAAAGTATGTATCTAAGACGATAGGTTTAGTATCATTTGATTAGCGAATTGATTAATTCCTGTATGAAATAACAGAAAGCATATTCCGTTAAGGTTTTGGCAGGGCCTTTAAAAAATACTCTGACCATCAGTTTGATATGTACGCGTATGTAATTATCCGGTCGAACTACTAATTGCATTCTCTATCCCCACAACCCCACTGTCTTTTAATGTTGTATTACATCGTGTTCAGGCACGTTGTTGGTTGCAAGGTTATATGTTTATTTTGGGATGAGAATATATGTTTTATCACCACCTTACGATAGATAAAAAAAATGTAAGATGGAGCCATTGTTTTACAACCACCACGGATGAAGGGGCTGCTCTGTTTATATGTTTCTAATTTTAAAAGAAATGATTTATGCCGAGGTCATTATTGGGTGGAGTTTTCAGGGCTGGATTATTCGTCCCTTGGTGTAAATTCCTGTATGAATTAATAGAATGCATATTCCCATAAGGTTTTGGCAGGCCCCTTAAAGATTACTTTGGTACAGACCTTCTGTTTCATATGTCTGCGTCTATAATTATCCCGTGTAAGTTGTAATTGCATTCTCTATCCCCACAACCCTAATGAATTTTAATATTGTATTACATCCTGCTTAGTCTTGCTGTTGGCTGCAATGTTATCTGTTTATTTACGGATGGGAATATATGTTTTTTAACCACCATACGCTAGACCCAAAAATGTATGATGGAGCCATTGGTTTACTACCATCCTGGATGAAGGGGCTGCCCTGTGTGTATATTTGTATTTTGGAATAAATGAATAATGTCGAGGCCATTATTGTGTGTATTTTACAGAGCATGCTAATTTGTACCTTAGTGAATATGTGCAGGGAATTGAAAGGAACTTACAATGTTTATTACGCGATGAGTGATGTTGCTGTGTTATTTTGAACTTGCGCAGGTGGTCTTTAATGTGAAAACAGAACAGAAGAGCATGCAAATTGAATCGACAGACGTTGCGACTATATGAAAGTATGACCGGTTCCCAATGTGTTGGTATTGCGTATCGACTAAACAATGGTATGTGATGGGTACAATATTCGAAAAGATACTGGAAAACTTGATGAAGGTGTAAACTTTTCTGATTAATTTTACCGTGATGCTGGAGTACATTTGTGTTTTTAAGATGGGTTTGTTGAAGTAGTTGCACTGATTGAAGAGGCAACTTTTGCAGCGATTTGCAATTAAAAACCAGAAAGTTGTGATGTTCCAGAGAAGGGGTGACTGTTGACTGATGGGTCGCTGCTCGTGATGCGTCGTATTATTTTGTGGTTTTTTTTTTGGGTTTTGAAAGTGTAGTGGTTATGTTTTGCAGGATTCTATAGTTTCAGGCAATGGGTGTTTGCTGTAAACATGGAATGTGGTGTAATAAAATCATTTTTAATTGTTAACAGTATTTTATTGTTATTGTTTCATAGGACTTTGAATGGCTGATAATATGTATTTAGTTTGTGGCACTTTGCTAATTAATGTAGGGGCGGTATTAAAGTTTATTTTATATTAATACAATCACCTCAATTTTTGATATTGTATCAATAAAGTAACTTCAATTAACGAATCCGTTAGTTAAGATCCGGCGTTGATTAGAGGATGTATAATTCACCATTGTCCATATTGTCCTTGTACGATCGGAAAGTGGCCATTATTATAACGATATTTTACAAAGCCATGGAGTAGCAATTGGCGTGAAATTGGGCAGGGAACAATGCCTAATCCATAAGATAAAGGCTATTTCTATACCAATTGCAATAGGCCGATTAGGTAGTTGAAAATTGGTCATTTAATTTAAGGGAAAAATATTGCCGACACAGTGGAAGCAAAGAATATATAAAGAAGAGTAATACTTGAACATGACATGTATGCATAATTTTGAATGTTGTTTTGTGTATTTAAAATGACATTATAATGGAATAGTTATTTAGAGTGTGATTTTTTTATTGATCCAAGATAACATCTAACAGAGGCAATGTAGGACTTTTGATGTATATCGTACTTGCGTAACAAATGGAATTTTCATTTGAATTAGATTTAAAATTAACAATTAGTAAGTAGTTAAGAAGATAGAAACATTGAAGATGGAGTAAAAGCTCCACATTGTTTACATACATATTTCTGAAAATACATCTACTTTCTATTGGCTTTTTGTTTCTTTTGTTTGATTTGGGCCGCTCCTTCTGTGTTTTTCTTGACCCTCTTTCTGTATGTCCTTATTGATTTGGCTTCGTTTTCCACGATAAGTGGCGCTTCATCTTCCACCTGATGTATTTCTTCAGCAATTAAGCTACGTCGGGGGTTTGGGTCATTCATATCAATTCTCACAAGAAAGTTGAATTGCTTGTCTTTACTCAACACCAATTTGCTGTAGTAGTAACATTCTTCCTTCTTGATAAGATGTAAGGAATTGGATATGTTAGTCGGTAAGGTTGCCACAACGGTACAAATTACACTATATAAATATCCCCTTACATTCAATCAACTCTATACATTAAGTTCATACCTTTACTGAGTTTGATTCGATGTAGTCTTGCACGTTGCAGCCTAATATATATTTAGCCGCTTCAAAAAGAATGACTCGAGCACGGCGCTCTCCATTGCACACCTCAAGTCTTAAGCAATACCTTCAAAATAGAGGGTTGTAACTGTAATATAATGTGTTTAGTAATTAGTAAATATTGAATCTTGCTAAAAAAGAGTATAACCGCATTTCATATTCGACATTGTCACTATTGCAATTGTTACAAGCGGCAGTGTCTTCTATAAATTTCACTTTTTTGTGGCACTTTTTGCAAGCTGAATACCATGGCTCATCTTTATTGAGTATGTCTTTAATTGTTGCTTTGAACTTGTACATACAATCCTGCACATCGCCAAGCAAACATATTTGAGAATATACATTGAACATACAAATGAATTTATTTTACGGATAGCTGAAGTATAAGTTAGTATGTACCTCTGAATCAGCGAACAACCCGTCTAGAATTTTGGCCAATGGAACTTCTATGGCTCTTTTCATTATCTTAGTAGGTGTTATTGTAAGATCTTTGTTGTCGGCCTTTATGATTTCATGCCTGTATTTGCGATGTGGTTAGTTAACTGTATGTTCAATTGCACTTGACACTTGTGACAGTTTGGTTAAACTAATAATGGAGAATATATTTGTGAAGGATGTAATGTACCTTGCTCGAAGGTCGTTTGCTTTTTGGAACATTGGATTGATCAAGACGCTGCTCACAGGAATAATAGAGATCCCAAATCGGCCTAGTATGACAAGAGCATTTTCACGTTTAGAAACAATGTCTATAGGAAGTTTATAGTTGTTAAATAGCAAAAATACACTGTCGATACCTTTAAAAATTGAGACTCTGACGTCACATAAGGCCATTATAGGCTTATCATCTTGCAGCTTTTCGAGGAATGAACCGTTATTTTCAACAAAATCTCCCCATAGAGTGACGGTTGTATGTTCCATGCTGAAATAATTGTTATAAGTGAATAGTTAATACATCATCTTATCTATATACACATGGTAGTATATGTATCAATGGAACTTACAACTAATTTGTAACAACTATTTCCCGTCTTTTGGAATTAACATTTTGAATGAGGGGATTCACCGAAACTAAAACGCAAATCAAGTCTGGAAATAGATCATGTAAATTAGAGATTAGAATAATGTAGTGGGGCATGAAAATAACAGCTTAGTTGTGTGGATAGTTACCTAGAATAGCACCATTAGGTAATTTATCAGCATGTTCCAATGATAAAAACCCATCTGAGAATTTGTGAGTTGAAACCGCGTGCTCAGTCTCTTGTCTGATTGTATTGTCTGTAAAGGCCAATTCAACTTCTTTGTGGACAGAAGAGTAGTTGGGATTGACGTGATCTAAGCTCCATTTGGCGATGTAGTAACTCTTATTTGGCTTCAAAGAGTCCTTCCATGTCTCGATATACTTATTAAATAGTGTTGCTTGAATCTTTGTCCTCTATTATTAAGCGGCGAAGGGATGTAATAAGTTCAACAAGCATGAACCATAGTAAAGTAAGGTAAGTAAAAGTGTCAATGTTGTTACCTCTTCATCAACTAATATTATAGTTCGGAAAGTTCCTTCATGCCTTGAATTGTTGTAAGGTATTATTGAACCTCTGCGAATAACTAAGACCCGCATGACCGAATCAGCCGAGTTTTTTGGTATATTGTTTATCAATAAACTCTGTTTTGCTAGTTCCATTTCAGTCGCCATTTGGGTTGTATCTGGATGAATGCAGGTACCTGGCAAAATGAGTGAAATAATGTTAACATTGGGCGTAATTGTGTATGGCGACGATTGATGAGGGCATCGTCTAGTAATAGTATGCAAAATTTGCCGGAAATTTCATGCAATTAAGACGTTAGCAGTAAGTTGTAATGTGCGAGAAATATAAGGTTAGCACTAACATATATATGAACATATGTTAACAGTACTAAGATGTAAAGATGCCATTCCTAAGGTTTGAAGTATTCCAAATATAGGACTTTTATAGTTGCAATTGGCAGGGAATTATATATGTGCAGGCGAGGTAGTCGTATTGTTGCAGCAAGGGGGAGGATCAAAGTGGATGAATGGATTGTTCGTGTAGCCATTATACAGTGTGGAATCTGTTTCACATTGTGTGCTTGCAGTATGGCGTGAGCATATATATGGTGCCAAGTAGTCCTGTCCCTGAAAGTTTAAATTATTAACGGGATAACTTAGAAAGGGATTCACTTACAACTTGTCTAAAAGCAGGGAAGAGAGCCAGATGATGCGTTTGTAAGTTTGCTGCGTGAAGAAAAACCAAATTAAAAAGTGAAGGAAATTGATAGATTCAGTAAGGTAGTATTGAGAAGGAGAGGGTGCGTTGTTGCAAACTTGTGCGTCAATCGTAATATACGTTCGATGGGTAGAAGCAATTGAGTTCATGAGTTATATAGTGTGGGAAGCGATGGGTGGCGACTGTTTGATAATTCTGGGCGGACGTGTTTGTTCAATTTCAAGGGATTGGAAGTGGTGGCGTTTCAGAATGGTTGTGTGTAGTGTACGAAGGGCCATGTTAAAAGTTCAACTGGGGGAAGTGGCGGCTTATGCGATAGGGTGCATATAGTGCTGGTGGGGTAGGATGGAATAGGGGATACTTAGTAATTTACCTTTAAGTTAGGAGGGTTATTTAGTAATTTACCATTAAGTTAGGAGTTGGTGCTTTTAAGGTAAGTTAGGAGTTTGTGCTTTTAAGGTAATATAGATGAATGTTTGTTTTCTTGGTATGCAACCAAATTTTTAGGAAATTAGTTTGTATTCTCCCTTAGATTGGTTTTCATTTGGGAAACTATGGACATTTATAGTAGAATATTTTCAACTATTAGAGATGAATCAGTTTAAATAACAGAAGCTTCAGATGGTGTTGAGACATTTACGGCAGAGGAAATCTTTCATACCATAAGATGGAAACCCTGATGGCAGTACGAGATGTGGCAGTACCACTCATTGGCAATGTTAATTACAATATTGTAAAGCCTTCTATTATGGAAAGGTGGATGTTGAAGCAGAACATGGTTTAACTTCTGCACACAAGCGGGAAGTTCACATGTTTACCATATAAAGACCCTCAAGTTCGTCTCCAGATTTTTTAGAGATCACTGACTTAGAAAGACCAAGAAGGTACTTACATATCCTTTTATAGAAAGATTTGACATTCACTCAAATATATTCGTATATTTAGTTGTATGTTGTCAGGCGTTGGAGAAAACTTATGATGAGCTCGTTGGGCAAGTAATCTAGGACAGAATGGAGATTCAAGCATACAAGGATCATTTTCAACCATGATTCATGAGCAACAACTTCAACCAGCTCACTAAATTTCTAATAGGACAGCCACAATCCCAAGTCTAATCAGTACAACCAGCTCGATTGTTTTGTGAAGTGTGCGGTGGAGACCATTCTGAAGAAATGATACTCTTCTGACCAACACTTAAGAACACTCATTACATAAAAAATGATCATTAGCGGCAATTAATTATTAATTGCCGCTAAATATATATTTTTAGCGGCAATTAACACTCTTTGTATATGTCCCTAAAGCCTTTAGCGACTTTGGTTCTAATGGCACTTAACCAATGCCGGTAAAGACTTTAACACTCTTTATTAATGTCAATATTTAATGCCGCTAAATGTTATTTTTGTTGTAGTGACTCCCTTTTTAGGGTGAAGAATTTCCAAGAGGGTGAGTTTAAATGGTGACTTAATAATTCATGTTTTATAGCATGTGATTACGTTGTTGACTAGTGAAACAACTAGAATGAATCTTGGAAGAACGGCGTGGTCTCGATTGACCTTTTTTCTTTCAAATACTTATTTTAATTTTATATGTTGAGTATTTTTTTTTATATCTTTATACTACATATCAAGATCTAAGTTGTTTGTTATCTGCTTCTAC
The DNA here is from genome assembly GCA_029582585.1 of Solanum bukasovii. Classification (NCBI taxonomy): domain Eukaryota; kingdom Viridiplantae; phylum Streptophyta; class Magnoliopsida; order Solanales; family Solanaceae; genus Solanum; species Solanum bukasovii. The sequence goes on along the minus strand of JAJOOI010033034.1, from coordinate 13,552 downwards.
ATCTAGTTGTTCTACTTGTTGTGTAGCAGCATGCATAAATTGCATTTGTACCTATGAGACTAGAGTGAATTTGTAAAAGGAAGATGGACCATCAAATTGAATCTTAATAAGGTTCCTTGAGTGTGTTACAACATTTAATTTTTGACATCTTAAAATGCTTTGTCTACCATTTTATCTATTGTTTATATTAATATAATTATTTTTGTTAACATAAGCTACTACTTGGTATTTTCATATACTTCATAGGATTTAGAAGTTGTTGGGGAAACATTCTCTGTATATGGAGGAGATTATAAAAACAGTGATTAGTGTTTGAAGAATCGAACCCCCTTTCTCATTCCAGAAAATAAGAATATATATACATAGGATTGAATCTCCTACTCCTAAAATCTTTCCTAAAGATATTATGAGAATATCTTATTCCTATAATATATCATATATATTGCAATTCTCACAAAATTAGATACACAATCTAAAGCTACTATATTTACACAGATCTTTGCTTAATAGAGATGAAATACGAGAATAAAACATGATGCATGTAAGAAGAACTGCATAATGAATCTTGGAAAGAGGGTTCATTCTTTCTTTAAAGTAATGCGTAACGAACATTGCATATGAGTTCTGATAAAGTGTGTTTCTTTGAGTATGCTTGGTTTCTCGACTTAGTTTAATTGTTCTCATTTTCAACGTATAGATTGATTTTAAAGTTGATATACGGGAGTTGTTGCACCCCTTCGCTCTTTAATTTCTCCAATCTCTTTTCAATTTTTTCACCTAAGTTTGTTCTAACAATGTCACACCTGACTGATCAAGAAACTGATCTAGAGGACTCAATTGGACGTCTACGGAGAATAAAAAGTGAACTACTATGGTTACACACTATTAACCTGCGTAGACATCCAATAGAGTCCTCAAGATCAGTTTCCTGATCAGTCCGTTGTGAAATTGATATAGAAAACCTTGGTGGAAAAAATGGAAAGGAAATTGCAAAAACTAAAACGAAGAAACACCACATGAATTTGCTATATTTGCAATAGAATTTCATACTCAAATGTACATTTACTTTAAGAAAGAGAATTTTTTTAATTTAAACTCCAAAATAAATGTATCATTTTCTAAAAGATCAAGAAAATAAAAATAATAACTGCAAAAATATAAACATAGGATAGAAACAATCAACATAAAAAATTCAACTTTTATTTTTGTCATTGAAAGACATAAAAGTATATGTAGAGAAACTATAAGAAAATAAAAGGTAGAAAATGAAGAGAAAAGATAATTTTTCTTTATAAAAATAGTGAAGAGCTAGGAAATAACCAACAACAATAGGAAAAAAATTATAACAAAAAGATTGTTTTATTGGTATAGAAACTAGAAGAAAAAAAGAAAGAAAAAAGGATAATTTTTCTTGCTGAAAAAGTGAAGAACTGGAAAATAACCAAATAGAACATGAAAAAGATTATAAGAGAAAGTTTGTTTCACTGGTATAGAATGAACAAATGGAATGACTATTTATAACCAAAAAAATATTTGAGTTTTGGAAAGTTATTTATTAATTAGGTGAGAATCTAATTACTTAATTATAATTTAGTAATTAAATATTATTTCGGCATAAATGAGTAAATATTTTACATATTACACACCAAAATCAAATGAAAATAATGATAAGACAATAATTATTCTACTAGAAAATCTTGGGACCTAAGTATCATTAGTAAGTAAGTAGTAAAGGTAAAACTACAATTGCTCTACAACAAAAAAATAATATTGGAATATTTACAATCCATATAAAGAACTTTCAAGAAAATTTTAAATATGAACTAAGGAGACTTATGAAAATCAAAACTTAAAAAATGTATTGTATCCTTAATTTAATTTAATTTTTTTTACACTTCTATTTAAATATCCATAACTATAACAACCCTCTTGGTCATTTTTTTCTTGCATGTTTTTTTCTCTTTTATCCATTTTCGTAGCTTTTGTATGATATTTGTGATCTATGGGTGACAAGATTTTTAAGGTGATCAGACAAGTAATGAATGAGTTTCTAGTTTTGAAAATTTATAGTTTGACCAAAGTCAACAATTCAGGTCAATGACTCATAATCAAATTTCAACGGTTTTGTTGGGTTAGAAGGTAATTTATGACTTAGTTGAGCAGTTATTTGGGTGCTGAGGCATTTAAGAGTGATTTTGGTTTTGGGTTAGATTTTTGAAAGTTTAAATCGAACCCTAATGGCAGTACGTAATGTGGTAGTATCACTCATTAGCAATGTAAATTTCAATATTGTAAAGTCTGTTATTACGAAAAAGTGGGTGTTGAAGGAGAACATGGTATAACTTCTAGACATATGCGGGCAGTTCATATGTTTACCTTACGAAGACCTACAAGTTCATCTCCTGAACTTTTTGAAAAAATTGCTAACACATACATTATTCAAGCCGTCTCTAAAGAGTATGTAATTAATATTCATTGTGTATGTAAGATTCATCCACAGGTCGTAACCCAATCTACGAGTTGTAAATTGGGCTAGTAGAAAGTAGACTTAAAATTTCATCATGAATCCCACGGATGGGATCTATGGGATTATCACTATATTAGTATTATTAGTTATCAACAAACAATTAGAAGAGAGTATTACTTATTACTGAGCTAACATAGGTATGAAGGCTCACATGTCTGTTTAGGAATAAGACCTTTAGTACAAATCTTTAAGTCCTAGAACTAAGTGCCACCATAGGTTTTAAGGGTCACACCTCAAATCAGGACCAACACCTTAGTCCTTTATAAGCGTCAGCTTAGTGGTACCACAATAACTCAGATCAAACCTTTATACGATGGCAATGTCTATTGAGTGTTTTTATGGGGATTATACAACAAATTTTATATTTAGCTCACACGGTTATATGTCTGTTATTAGTGCCTCCCACAATCCAGTCTCAGATTATTGCATTGACGTTATATTTATTTATTCCAATTTAGTACCTATCAATTGCATGTTGATTTACTTGGTCATTGCATGAGTTCATATTTTTTGGTTTCATGTTCAACATCTCGGATTTATCATGTTTAGTTTATTTAATTATGGTTCATATTTCTCATACTTAGTACATTCAAAGTACTGACCGCATACTCTTTGCGCTATATTATTTTATAATATAGGTTGAGATGCTTAACATCCATCCTGCGGTTAGTACGACTTCTAATCAGCTCAGTAGCACTTTTGGTAAGTCCTCAACTTTTGAGTACAACCCTTATATTTATTTCAATTATTTAGTCTTTCAGTTTTCAGACAGTTAGAGTTAGACGGGGGTTTTCCGAGTAACTCATCTAAGTAGAGGCTTTCAAATAGATAGTTAGATATTACTATTTGTCTTCATTCAAGAAAAATAATGTACAATACTACAATCGCAAGCGTCATCACTAAATCAAGTCATGTCCATTACTTTTATTATCCTCATGGATGACCGCTAGACTCTTACCATGCATTTACATATACTCTAAGGTCATATATCAACTGGAGCCTTGCCCTTTCTTGTGTCGTTTCTGTAACACCTGGGATACGAAAAAGAGAAAAATTTTGTCCTTAAGAAAATCTGGTGCCAGAACCGACGGACGCCACCAACGATCCGTCGTCTGACACACGAACCGTGGGTAGGCCAGTCTAGTTTTCCTAAACTGTCAAGTTCCAGTACTTTTTTGATGGTTCACCAGGACGGTTCGCCATCCAATCCACGAACCGTAGGTAGGTCTTAGAGCGCACGACCAATAGATCCAAGAATCTGTTGAACGCGCCAAGAAACAAAAAAAACTAGCTAAAGCTCAGTTTTAAGGCATGAAAATAACAATTAAAACCAACATAAGCTACTTCAATATTCACTCTAGTTATTCCGCTTACCATACTACATGCAACAAGTAGTCAGACCTTATAAAAATTACCAATCAGTGACATGTGACTATCAAATGTATAAGTGTAATTTTAATGGTAAAGGAAAAATAATTCTTTATACCAATATGAAGATTGCTTTTTTTGGTTTTTACTTTGAAGTAAATGTAGCAGAATAACTACTAACAATCTCGCTTCGTTGTACTAACCCATATTATTGTCGTTCTTTCCTTTTGATATCTACCATAGCCAATTGTCTACTGTGTTTGAATATGATACTATGTTTTATTTTTTTGTAACGACCCAAATCGTCGTTAATTAGGAAAAGCAAAACATCAGGAAAACACTGGGGCCACTGTCCCGCCAGTGGCGGGACAGATGCCACTAGGCGGTGGCGCCACAACGGGGTAAGCTTGCGCCAGAGCAGGATAAGTGAAGCAGAATGTAAATAATGAGAAATCTTATTTTCTCCTTCTTCTTAAAATACCTAATTTAGACGTAAACCACCCAGAAACCCTCACAAAGCTAGCTCTAAGCTTGGGAAGGAAGGAGAAGGAGATCACCGTCACGAAGTCTGGAAACAAGAATTGAAGCCAAAACCTCGTGCAGCTGCATGGCGCCCAGGTAGGCTAGGTTTTATTGATTGAGTAGCTATAAATCGATGATCACTGCGTGCTATAATGTAAATAAATGGTAGGACTTATGCGTAGGCCTTCATACACCGAACAAAAGATGATTAAATCATAGGAAGAAGCCTTAGATTATGAACTAGGGCTAAGTATGGTTGAGTTATTGTTTAAGTGATATATGTCGATGAATACTTCATTGTGATGGTTGTGATTTCATGATTGTGTGATATATGTTATTCTTGCTTCATTATAATACGGGTATGTATGCAATGTTGCATTATTGATCACATTATTTTTAATCAGAGAGATGAATGATGAATGCCATAAATCATGACTTGATTGTATGATTATGAGACTGTACTTGTGATTGTGATTGTGGCTTGTTGAATGGATCGGGTGTTGCGTTTCGACACACTAACTTGGATCAGTTGCCACTTTTCGGCATAAACATGGGATTGGGTACCACGCTCCGGTATGCTAACAGTTTGGGTTTGGGTTCCATGAGAGGACCAATGACTTGACATAATTGTGTATCTTGAGGATTGTGAAATTAAACGTGATTCGTAATGATAAATGATTTTGTAATTTTTCCAGAGTTGTTATATGGTTATGAGGACTTATATCGGATTGTTCTTTTTTGTTGAGTAAACTTGTTACGTATCTCGTTGTTGAACAAATCGGGAAGGCCAAGGGTTCAGGGTCGTAGTAATTGAGAGAAAGGGTTGTCTGTTGCAAGGGCGAGAAGTGGGGGTAGTGTACGTGATGTAAATACTTAGATGGATTTCACCTTGGAGAAAGGGATTCGTGGTTACTAGTTAGCAAACTTGATGTAATGTACCATGGGGCAAAGATTGGGTAAGGTGAAGAGAAAGTAAGGGTATGTCGTGGTGGTTAGTCGGAATGCTTGTAGTTGTATTCCTAGACTCTTTCGTGTGTTAGAATGGTTAGGCTAAGATCAAGAGCCTAGTAAGTAGGTTGACGGAGAAGGTGGTTAGTAGTAAGGGTGCTAGTGTAATTTTGAGGTAGTCTAGAGAGGGTAAATGTGGAGAAGCGAGTGGTTTATTACATACTCTTGCTAGTTGATTTCTCATGTTATACGGTGGGCGTCGGGTTGATAGATGATGCCTACCAGTACGTGTGGTTTTGTACTGATACTACACTTGCTATGCCTTTTGGGCATAGTCTAGATGCACGATGGTGATGTTTCATTAGATGAAGACGAAGAATTCTCCAGTAGTTTCTACTTTTCCTTCCGCATGGTGGGAGCTGTGTCTTTTCATTATTATGTACTGCTGTACTTAGTAGCTCTTGTACCTATTTAGACTATATCCTTGGAGGTGTTAATTACTTTACAAGTCTTAACCCGAATTTGTTTAAGAAGGTTTTCATTTATAAAAACACTATGATTTCATTTATATCCATTTTCTGCATGTTTTAACTATTGGGTTCTCCTACTTAGGCAGTAGAAAGGGTGCCCGCACGGCCCGGTGGATTGGATCGTGACAAGATAGTATTAGAGCTTAGGTTACCGGTCTCCCCGTACAAGAGCAAATGTGGATTAGGCTCCTGCGGATGGGTGTGTTGACGTCCACATTTAATCCTCAGGAAGCTATGAAGCATTCTAGGAAGTTATTCCACTTATATTCTCCTTTCGCACGAGTGTCGCTTGTGGTATTAGTTGGGTTCAACTGGTATCTCCCGATACCAATTGGTATCTTAACGAAGTGAACCAGATGTCGTAGTTACGGTCGAAGGGATACAAGCAAAGTAAATTGAAACTGAGAAGGTTCCAATTGGTATCTGGCCCTAGGGGCGGTGTAAATGCATGGATGATCAATAATGGTCATCTATGGAGTGAAGTAACTAATTAAGAATTCGGACTTCTCTCTGAGTATAACTTGAAACTGTGAATGCGTGCTTCTTGTTTCTGAATTAACTGTTAATGTGAAAGTTGTTTCTGGAATGTGATAATATGATTGGATGCACGGTAAATGCGTGTCTAAACTTTGTTATGTGTAATATGCTGACTGGATCATTTAAATTATGCAAGCTGTAACTGCTTGAGTATCGTGAAACTCATTGGGAGAAGAAAGTCAGAACTAGGTTGGTGCGAGGGTTTAGATAATTTACAAGGTGATTCGTACAATGGAATCTGGACGTGTGTCGCGACCAACTAATAATCATGTGAATATCTGAGTGTATCCTGGGGACGAGGATGTTGTAGTGTTGAAGTAACGTAAATGGATTTTGGAGCGTGTGTCATTGGGCCGACTTGGGTAGGCAACGATTATCTTAGCTAAGGGGATTGATTATCTGAAATGCCTAGTTATAGGTGGGGAATTTAATGGAGGTTTAGTAAGGAGAAGAACCCCAAAAAAATTGTTGACATGGGTTCTGTTTCCGTCAGGGCAGCTGGGGCGGGATTTTCCCTCCAAGGCGAGGCCGGTAGTGCGGGAATTCTCCCGCCAGTGCGGGACAGGGCGAGACAGAACCTCAACCCTGTCTCCCATATTTTCCCTAGTCACAATTATGGACCCCGAATCGTACCCAAACTAATCCCTGCAACCCAATCAGTGTTTAGAAAATCGGGAATAAATTATAAACTTAGTAATTAATTAGTAGCTGCGAAGAACATCAAAAAGCCAGCATCCACGTGCTACCAAAAGCATAAATAAAAGAAAAAGGGAATCTCGTAACATTCATTACAAGACCAAGATGGGCAAAAAACCAAATGAGGGGATTCTGGGACCGGGAGGTGTCCACATCAGAGTCTAGCTCATTCGAAGGCATAAGGCCTGTCACGGCCTCATCTAGGAAAGTAAAGTGCTGGAAGTCTCCTCTCTTGACTCGGGGAACCTCATGTCCGGGGGCAACGCAAGTGAAAATGACCCTCATCGCCTTCCATATCCGGACCATAAGACGATCCCTCTCCAGACTCTTCCTCCTCTCCTGGCGCACCTTGCGACGGAGCATCTCAACCTCCAGGGCAGTGCTGGGTGGAACCGAAGTGGTGTCAGCAAAGGCGCGCCCAATCTCTTCTGGATGGCCGCCAGGTCCTTCTCTACCCATGCACCTGAGAGTGGGGGCTGAGACCAAGTGGGGTGAGTGTTGTCGCCTCCCTCGTCATCTATCTCCGTAGCCGCTTGACTGCTGCTGGCCCGACTTGTCCTCCTTTTCTTTCTCTTAGAAGTAGAACCCTGCCTAATTAAAAGAGGGTAAAAGGGGGGGATCCATGGGAAGTACCTCATCGGCGTCGAGAAGTGGCACAACCCGCTTACTTGCATAGAGCAATTACCAGTCCTGATAGGAAGAAGGCCTTCTTGTTACCCTGATAGAACATCTTCCATTTGGAGATAACATGTGCCCCCACATTTAGCTCAATGCCCTGAATAACGCTCGCCACCACCAAGGCCTTAGGAAATATCACGTCGGTGCTATTGCCCGAAGGGCAAATCCTCCTAGTAACCAAGTGTAGCCACCTCTTAGCATCAGGTGACAAATCCGTGATAGTAATTCCCTCTGCAATACCTCAGTAGACCTGGTCACGGAGCACAGGCTTGATCAGGGTGTCACTCAGCCAACCTAGATCCATATATCTCAGATTAACCTCGTACTTAGCGTTAGAGACCCCGGGCACCTCTAGCGCCTCCTGTGGCATTCAGGGGGATCTCAAATCCCCGAATACGGATGACGGGGTGAGGGTCGTCCCATCGAATAGTAGGTAGGATGGCGTAGAACTCCCTCACCCAGGTAGAGTGAGCAGTGGGGGGAGCCTCTGTCAGTGGGGTCCACCCAAACTCCATAAGCCGAGCATAAAAGGCAGGCGCCTTCTCCTCCAGATTCAGTAAGTGGAAACCCCGCTCGCAGCAAAATTTAATGTATCGATGGTCATGGAATCGTTCCCGACTAGCAGCATCAGGAAATCGGACGAAGGGCAGATTTTCCTGGTTAAGACCAGCCATTTAGAGAAGCCTGCAAGAGTTGGAAAATATACGTTAGAACACCGGGGGATTAAGCAAAATCTGGCTAAAAAGGGGAGGGAGAAATTTCTATCTTAAAAGGATGCAGGCCACTGGTTTGACATATCCTGCCACAGTGGCTAAGATCACGCCAGGGCGGGATGATGGAGGCTGCCACAGCAGGATGAAGGTCGTCAGAGCGACTTTTATTTGGGACAAACATCAAGCGCAATCATGGTGCCTCTTTATCCCAAAATTCTCAATTTTTACAGAATTTCAGCAAATCAGAGTATGTTAAGTGCCCTAGTACTTAAATATGCAATCATATTAATAAATGAACCCCTAATAGTGCCCAAATCCGAGTTTTCTATCCAGAGACCCTTCAACTTCACCCAACTATTTTGATACCGATTCAACTGTATTTCTATGAAATCCTTACGCCCAGGACGTTGTGGAGATGTTGGGAACATAAGGGAAGTACCCATGCTACGATTTTTCTATCAAACAAGCAACCTATGTTCAATTTCAAAAAACTACCCCAAAAACCTATGCTAATCAATCGTTTAATATCATGCAACCGTAGGTAAGTAAGTAACGAAGTAAAGAGTGAAAAGATCGGAAACCTTACCTTGATATTGATGTGTAGAATGGAGGGGATGAGAGATTTTTTGGAGTTTTTGAAAGTAAAGAGGAGGAAATGGGGAAACCATTCCCCTTTCCCCCTTTAATGTTTCTGATATCTCGCTATAACGGGAGATTTCTTACCACAGCGGCCCCGCCTCAACGGAAGGGTTGCTGCCCTGGCGTGGTCAGGTAGTGTAAATTGGGATGCGATTCTTTTTCAAGAGTTGCGTCAAGTCCCTAACCTGTCCTTTAAAGTATAGAACCTGTCGTGAATCAGACTTGAAAAGCCATCCCCATCCGTGATTTTGTAATGGACCGAGTTGTTAGTTAAAAATACTTTGAGGTAGGGTGTATAATAATATGTTCACTAGTCGTTCGGAGACGAACGAGGGGTAAATTGGTATTGTAATGACCCGAACCGTCGTTAATTAGGAAAAGCAAAACATCTGGAAAACACTGGGGCCACTGTCCTGCCAGGGCGGGCCAGATGCTGGTAGGGCCACAGCGCCAGAGCGGGATAGGTGAGGTAGAATGTAAATAAAGCAAAATCTTATTTTCTTCTTCAGCCTAAAATACCTAATTTAGACGTAAACCACCCCAGAAACTCTCATAAAACTAGCTTTAAGCTTAGGAAGGAAGGAGAATGAGATTTTTAGAGTAAGGAGGTCGGTGGATTACGAATTTCCAGTCAAGATCACCGTCACGAAGTCCAGAAACAGGAATCGAAGCCGAAACCCCGTGCAGCTGCTTGGCGTCAGGTAGGTTAGGTTTTATTAATTGAGTAGTTATAAATCTGTGCTCACTGCGTAATATAATGTAAATCAATGGTAGGATTTATGCGTAGGCAAAAGATGATTAAATCATATGAAAAAGCCTTAGATGATGAACTAGGGCTAAGTATGGTCGAGTTATTATTTAAGTGATATATGTCAATGGATATTTCATTGTGATGGTTGTGATTTCATGATTGTGTGATATATGTTGTTCTTGCTTCATTATAATACGGGTATGTATGCAATGTTGCATTATTGATCACACTATTTGTAATGAGAGAGATGAATGATGAATGCCATGAATCGTGACTTGATTGTATGATTATGAGAATGTACTTGTGATTGTGATTGTGGCTTGTTGAATGGATTGAGTGTTGCGTTCTGACACACTAACTTGGATCGGTTGCCACATTTTGGCATAAATATGGGATCGGTTGCCACGTTCTGGTATAAACATTGGATCGGGTGCCACGTTCTGGTGTGCTAACAGTCTGGGTTTTGGTTCCATGAGAGAACCAATGACTTGACATAATTGTGTATTTTGAGGATTGTGAAATTGAACGTGATTCGTAATGATAAATGATATTGTAATTCTACAAAGTTGTTTTTATGGTTATGACGACTTATATCTGATTGTTCTTTTATGTTGAGTAAACTTGTTATGTATCTCGTTGTTGAATGAATCGGGAAAGCCAAGGGTTCAAGGGTCGTAGTAATTGAGAAAAAGGGTTGTCCGTGTGTTGCAAGGGCGAGAAGTGGGGGTAGAATACTTAGATGGATTTCACCTTGGAGAAAGGGATTCGTAATTAGTAGTTAGCAAACTTGATGTAATGTACCATGGGGCAAAGACTGGGTAAGGTGAAGAGAAAGTAAGGGTATGTCATGGTGGTTAGTCGGAATGCTTGTAGTTGTATTCCTGGACTCTTTCGTGCGTTAGAATGGTTAGGCTAAGATCAAGAGCCTAGTAAGTAGGTTGACGGAGAAGGTGGTTAGTAGTAAGGGTGCTAGTGTAATTTTGAGGTAGTCTAGAGAGGGTAAATGTGGAGAAGCGAGTGGTTTATTACATACTTTTGCTAGTTGATTTCTTATGTTATCCGGTGGGCGTCGGGTTGACAGATGATGCCTACCAGTACGTGTGGTTTTGTACTGATACTACACTTGCTATGCCTTTTGGGCATAGTCTAGATGCAGGATGGTGATGTTTCATTAGATGAAGACGGAGAATTCTCCAGCAGCTTCTACTTTTCCTTCCATATGGTGGGAGCTGTGTCTTTTCATTATTATGTCATGTTGTACGCTTAGTAGCTCTTGTACTTATTTAGACTAGATCCTTATGGGGTGTTAATTACTTTACAAGTCTTAACCTAGATTTGTTTAAGAAGGTTTTCATTTATAAAAACACTACGATTTCATCTATCTCCATTTTCCGTTAATTTTCCGCATATTAAAACTATTGGGATGTGAGGGTTCTCCTACTTAGGCGTTAGAGTGGGTGCCCGCACGGCCCGGTGGGTTGGGTCGTGACATGTTCCTTTCTTGTAGGCTTTGCACAGCCTCCCTTGTTAGTTGTTATGTTTTCTTTTTCAAGTCAACTCCTTTAATTTGTTTTTTAAGTTCTCATACTTCTATCTATAAATGGTTGTTTTCTTGTTATGCAACCAAATCTTTAGGAAATTAGTTTGTATTCTCCCTTAGATGGGTTTTCATTTGGGAAAAATGGACAGTTATAGTATAATATTTTTAACTATCAGAGATGAATCAGTTGAAGTAACAGAAGCTTCAGACGAAGTTGAGACATTTACGGCAGAAGAAATCTTTCATACCATAAGATGGAAACCCTGATGGCAGTACGATATGTGGAAATACCACTCATTGGCAATGTTAATTCCAATAATTTAAAGCCTTCTATGATGGAAAGGTGGATGTTGAAGCAGAACATGGTTTAACTTCTGCACACAAGCGGGAAGTTCACATGTTTACCATATAAAGACCCTCAAGTTCATCTCTAGATTTTTTTAGAGATCACTGACTTAGAAAGACAAAGAAGGTACTTGCATATTCTTTTATAGAAAGATTTGACATTCACTCAAATATATTCTTATATTCAGTTGTATGTTGTCAGGCATTGGTGAAAACTTATGATGAGCTTTGTAACACCCCAGAAATTTTTTAAGCTACGACTTGAACCGTCCTTCGTTGTGAGTAGGATTTTACTAAGGAAATTAAAATTTCTTAAGTATTAAGGTCAGGTCACTAGATGTAGCACCTTGAGTTTCAAAAAGAACTAAATTGGAAATAGCAAAATCTGAAATTTTGCAAGTTATGCTTAAGTTGTGAGTTTTGGGTCAACTTGAAATGATCATAACTCCTAGCACAGGATGAGTTAGACGTGCTGCAAGATACCTTAGGAAAGTCCTTTGAATTATCTTTTCAACTCCACCGAGTTTGCTAAGTTTCGAGGTCGGATGAGTGAGATATGGCCTTTTGAATTTAGGCTGTCCAGTTAAGGAAAGTTAGCCGAAAATAGTAAGGGGTATTTTGGTCTTTTCCTTACCAAATCAGATTTAATTCATTTTTAGTAAGGTTTTAAGGGTCTATTCCTATTAATTTCAGTTTTATAATCCTAAAATACGCCTAGGGTTTTAGTTGAGAGTTCAAGAAGAGAAAAGAAGAGAAAAGAGGAGAGGATCAAGCCTTCGTCGAGATTCTTGCGTCTTGTTGCGTATTTTCGCCATGGGTTTAATCCCTAAGAGGTATGTAAGCTTCCATAGTGTTGGGTTTGTTCACCCACACGCCAATCATATTATTTTCAGCGAAATTTCATTCTTGAAGTTGAAAGATTAGAGTTCTTGATGAGTTCTTGATAGGTGTTCTTGAAGTTCATTCTAAATCTTGTTGTGTTTGGGTTTTCATGATTTCTTGAGATGAAAATTAGTGATTTGAGTGTTCTTTTGAGTAGATTAGAGTGTATTTATGTTAAGTAATCGAATCCAAGTGATTGGGGAAGAAACCGTTCGATTCTAGGTGAGTTAGAGTGAGAAAACGAGCAAAGAAAGTTGTCGAAGTTTTCTGGGTTGGGGCCTGGCGTGTCACGCTAGCTAGAGCGCCCCAACCACTTCTCTGAACTTTAGGGTCTGGCGCCACGTGCCACTCAGAGCTCCAGGGTCGCCTGCCCCCACCTGTTCTTCATCGTTTCGTCCGTTTGAGTTCTTTCAAAGGGTACCTTTACTCCCCTTTGTTTCTAAACACTCTAAACTACTTCTAAACACCTAGAAATAATTCATAACATGATCATAACCTTGAATTCATAATTCAAATTCAAGGTAGAGTTAAGAGTTAAGTTTAGATAATTCTTTCGAACATTCTAAGAACGTCCCTTTGAGTCATTTTGTGGAGTCTTCTACAACTTCTAGTAACTTGTTTCAAGACTCGAGCAAGTGAAAATGAGAGTGAGGAGTGTTGACACCCACTTTTGACCCTCCACAATATAAATTAATCATTTCGAGCTTCTCCAATTTCAAACGATTTAAAATAATTAGTTTTATAAAGTTTCCAAAAAATAATAATATAGTTTGCAAGATTTTTTGTAATAGTTTTGTCACTTTTCATAAATTTTAGATGATGTATATGTTTTACATAATTATGTATATAATTAGTATATTTTATGATTATTCGAAA
>JAJOOI010033033.1:0-19363 GCA_029582585.1 Solanum bukasovii | reverse complement strand
TTTACCCTTCACTAAGACCCCTATATAAGTTATTCCAACCCCCCCCCCCCCCCCAAATTATCCCATTCACTTCATTTTCTTCAAACGTAACAAAAAGAACAACTCTCCAATAATTCCCTCTCTAGAATCCTGAAGAAGAAGGATTCAACTAGGGTTTTAAGCCAAAATCTCAATTCCTCCATTGAAGATTAGCAATTGACTTCAAGGTATTATAGATTTCATCCATGGATTCATTACATTTATGGAGTTCCAAAATTCTTCTATTTTCAAAGTTAAAATCCCCCAATTCACTCCCAATTCTTGAGTACCACTTCTTTCAAGTCTACCAAAATTGGATCTAAACATTACATAGCTTTCACATCACTCATAAAGGAAAATTCAGAACCATTATGAACCATGACACCACCCTTGTCGGAGACTACCAATCGAACACCCAATCGGGAAAATCTAAGCACATCTCACGCCAAATATTTTCTATCATCATCTACATGAGTAAAACTACCCATAGACAACCTACTAAGAGCACCCACTACTACATTCACCTTTCCGAGGTGATAGAGAACACTCATATCATAATGCTTCAATAGCTCAAGCCACATTCTTAGGCAAAGATTCAAATCCTTTTGATTAAACACATATTAAAAGCGTTTGTGGTCGGAAACACATCTACATGTATACCATATGAGTAATGCCTCCATATCATTAAGGCAAAAACCACCGCCCCTAATTCAAGATCATGGGCCGGATAATTCTTCTCATGAACCTTAAGTTGCCTTCAAGCATAGGCAATAACCTTTCTATTTTGCATAAGCACACATTCAAACCAAATTCTCGAGGCATCGCAATATACCCCAAAACCATCCGTCCTTTCCGGTAAAGTCTAAACTGGAGCGGATGTATGTCTATCTTTCAACTCTTGAAAACTTTTCTCACATAATTTGTACCATACAAATTTAGCCTTCTTTATATTCAAAACCATCAATGGAGAGGCAACGGAGGAAAACCCCTCAAAAAATCATCGATAATAACCGGCCAAATTGAAGAAACTCTTAATGTCCGAAGGTGATAGAGGTCTAGGCCAACTCTTGACTGCATCTGTCTTCTTAGGATCCACCTCTATACCTTTTCATGAAACAGTATGACCAAGGAAAGCTACGGACCTTAGCCAAAACTCACACTTGCAAAACTTTGAAAAGAGTTGTTTTTCCTTAAGGGTTTGCAATACTATCCTCATAGGATCAATATACACATCCTCGCTCCTTGAGTACATCAATATATTGATGATGAACACAATCACAAACATATTAGGGTATTGTCTAAACACCCTATTCATCAAGTCCATATACGATGTTAGGGTGTCATTTAACAAAAATGACATTACTAGGAACTCATAGGGACCATATTGGGTTCTAAAAGACGTATTTTGGAAATTCTTTATCTTTCACCCTCAGTTGGTGATAACTTGGTCGGAGATCTATCTTAGAGAAATAACATGATCATTGAAGTTGACCAAACAAATCATCAATCCTAGGGGAAGAAACTAGTTCTTCGTAGTCACTTTTTTTAGCTATCGATAATCAATGCACATTCGGAGTGAACCATCATTTTTCTTCATGAACAATATTGGAGCACCCCATGGTGAAATTCTTGGTCGGATGAAACCATTGTCTAAAAGATACTCCAAGTTTTATTTCAACTCAATCAGTTTCGCGGGAGCTATTCTATAAGTAGGAATAGAGATAGGTTGCATATCCGTAAGAAGGTCAATAGGGTTTTTAGTATCTACACCCCTCACCCTCACTAGATGATCCAAGCAACCCTTGGAAATCATCATTTTAGTTTTAAGACATTAATTAACCCAAATCTTAGACATAAAATATCTCCCCTTCCACTCTAGGATAGTCTCATTTGGGAATTGGAACTTAACAACCCTATTTCTACAATGAACATAATCATAGCATAAATGCAACCATTCCATACCGAGGATGACATCGAAGTCTAACATATCAACTTCTACTAAATCAATAAGAGTAATTCTATGGGATAAGGAGATGGGACACCTTCTATATACCCTCTCAGCCAACACAAGATCACTAAAAGGGGTAGAGACAGAAAAAGGTTCTACCCTCAAAGCATACTTGTGCAATGCATGCATAAGAACCCATAATCTCACCCATACTAACTACAGCTTCTTGAGTGTTATATTCATAATTCATATTCTTTTGATAGTGGGAATAAGCCTTAACCGACATAGACCATGTGAGATCAATATGGAATCCAGTGTTACCCACATCGAAAAGGGTTGTGCTACTTGCCTAAGGTAGAACCATACTCTTAGCTTTGAGTGGAGTCATTTAGCTAACTAACCTACGAGGGCCGTAGTTGATGGGATAAGGGAGATTGCTACTAGCAACCAACCGTTTCTAGCGGGGGAGCTTTCATGTAAAAACATTCTTTCTATAAACCCACCCTTTCTAGTAGGGGAGCTTCCACCTCATAACAATAAACACTAGCTGCTAAGCATTATTCCCACGGAGTACATATTAAGTCTTGACTTAAGTTCATATTTATGGTTGAATGGCTTGACACTCACTACAACATAATTAATAAGATAGCTTATAGATTCAATAGGTTAGAATGGTCTTTGAACCTAAACTATACATTATGTGAGAAGACCTTTCACATTATGTTCATTATGTGTTCATGAGAATAGACTTTCAATCAACAAAACAACATTATCATAATCATAATCGCTTTACTCTCAAGGTGTTCACAAAGCATATTCATAAATCTCATAATCATGCATAATTCTCATACTTTACTGTTGAATGATCAAGGTTCATATTCAATCAAAACATCTAGAGTTACTAAATTAGACATGGATAGTAACATAGTTCAATTACTACAAGCATAATTTCATAATATTCTTCTTTCATCAATTCACCCACATGACAAAGTCATGAATTGGGAATATGGGAGTTTCATTGATTTTTGGGTATTTCAACTTTAAAACCATAATAAATCATCAATTCAATCATTCTATAAATTAATTCAAATTTTAGAATCATTTTGGAAAGGAATCCATGACTTGGCATCCAACCCTAGCTTTTGGGAAATTTCAATCTTCGAAATTGAGTTTTGACGAGACTCCATGGATAAAATCTGTCCATGGATGAATAGATACCATACCTTAGCAATGAAATCCAATGAATTTTAGAAGAAAACCTTTATCCTTGATCCCTAGCCCAAAATTCCTTGTTCTTCTTCCTTGAAGTTTTCGAGAGAGGGTTTTTGGTGAAGAATTGGTTTTAATTTGGGATTTTGGAATTATGAGGAAGATGATTTAATTTAGGGGTCTTAAATTATTAAAGAGTTAGTATAAACTAGTATAAAACGACTTGACTTAATAACTAATTAATTCTGGAAAACCCCAAAGTGCTCGTAAACTTAACTACAAAAAAGCAGTTCCATGCCTCACCCACGACCCACCACTGACGGACCATGGAATCATCCATGGCTCGTGCTGGTAAACCGTGGTATAGGTTTAGAGACCTGGTTATTGAGGCCTTGTTCAACGAATGCAAACCCATGGGCGTGGATGGACCTACGGGGTATAGGTCCTCTTCGTGGGTCACTGTCCAGGCCAATTTCTAGGGTCTTCCTCAACGACCCATGATTGGTCTTTGGGGGTCGTACATCGACAATGTAACACAAAACCCTATATTTTTTGCATACAGAAAAGTCCATTCATGACTCGAACCCTCACTTTAAGCTCTAGTTTAGCCTACAAGTATCTGGAGTGTTACACGAGGGAACTCTCTTGATCACCTCTAATCTGGAGAGCTTAGTATAGGTTTTGCTTAGGAGCACTAGCACCCAAACCACTTGTACCGGATGAGTGGTGGAGTTGTGACCTACTATCAGAATCTCCCTAATTCTTAGCAATCGTGAGATAATTCCTTATCTTGTGACCCGTCTTGCCACACCAAAAGAAAGCATTGGATCCCACTAGACACTTACCCTCATGATTCCTTCAACACTTAACACAAGTAGGCATTGAGGACTTACTACCATCTCTTTGATGTTAAGGGTAGAAAGCCTTTCATTGTTACACCTTGGAGGACCATTAGAAGAACCTTTGCCGAAACCTTAAATGACCCCGTCCACTAAACCTAGAATGTGAAAAGTTACCATCATCCGTTCTTACGTTTTTTGCTTCCCTCCATCTTTCCTTAAGTTTTTCTTCACCCATTTATTGTCATGCACCATAAGGAGATAAATATTCATGTCTTTGACAAGCATAGTAGTTTGACATTCTTTGTCAACCACGTAGGACACTCCCGACACGAACTTACTCATCTTGGTCCTACGATCCGCCACAATGAAAGGAGCATATTTAGAGAGTTTAAAAAACCGCAAAGCGTACTCCCTCACTTTCATATTTCCTTGCAAAAGGATGATGAACTCAAGTACCTTGGCCTTTGCCATCTCTAGAGGGAAGAAATGTCAAGAAAAACACTTATGACCCTTTCCCACTCTATAGGACCCGCTCCTTCCGGACTTGCCTCTATCAACTAATTGAACCAAATTTGAGCAACTTGATTAACGTATCAAGGCATTTCTTGCAATACTAAATGCCAATGATTGTTTGTCAGTATAATAACCCAACTACTTGAGTTGGGGTCGATCCCACAGGGAGTAGCACTTTCTTCATATTCAATAATCAAAGTAAAATGGCAACCTCTTCAATCAAACAATTCTTGCCCAATTAATGTTCAACTTTCAAATTTCAGGTTTTACCTATCAATCCTAAATTTACACTTGAACACAAACAATCAAATAGTAGAGTAAATCTTGGAGAATTGATCAGCCAATTATTGATTCTTAATGAAGTAGATAAATGTTACTGCTCATAATGGGATAATTTGTTGTGGGTAGGATGAACTATATATAAAGTAACTTTCTCTCGAACAATTACCTTTTCTATGTTGAATTCTCTTGAACTAGAACACCAATCGAAAGAAGCTCATCTCTTTACCCCCATCAAATTCAATCTTCCGAGCTGAATACAAAGGATGGATCACTTGTTTCACTCTCTCGAGCTGAAACCAAGGATACCCTCTACTAAGTACGCTAAGATTGTCACCTTGATCCCACACCTCTCTCTCGCAATTGCACAACACTGAAGCTGACACACTAAGGGGCGCAATTCAACCTCGAAATACAGCAACAAGCTAGACACATTTTAAATTAAAACCATTCTTTGCAAAAAACAAACACCCACGAAGTAAATTTGACAATTGGCTTCATTATCAAAACCTTAAGTCAAGGGTTTTAGCCACTCATCTCAAAAATGAAAGAATCAAAATCAAATATCACTCCCATAATTCGGTACAAAATGAGAATTAAAGATGAAAATGAATTTATAATCTCCTCTCTTACAAAACCTCTCTCAATATCTTGCTAAAAATCACTCCATCAACCCTTTGGTAGTGTTTTCTCTCTAAGTAATTACTTCCTCCTTTTCTGAATGCATATCTCTCTCCAGCAAAAACTAATTTAAACAAGGCTGAAGTGTCACTGTGTATGAGTACTCGGTGAAGTAAGTCGGGTATCGTTGATAGATCGTCGAATCACCGATAGTTCTTCATGTAGCTTTCATTTTTTAGTCTTTCTTGGTCTAGCTACTGTAACTTTAGGCGATTTAGGTCGCGATCGCCAACTGACTCCGCAATTCGCCCTTAATCCTTCAATCTCTCCATTCAGCACTTGCTTGAATCTTCTTTAGTACTTTTGGCGACCTAGTTTTCCTTTATCGATTAGATCGGCGATACGCTAAGTAGTTGCTGCGCGCCGAGTTCACCCCCGTTTTAGCTCCAGCATTCTATAACTTTAGGCGGTATCTTGGCCAGTTGGTAATTCACCGAATGACATTTTGGTGATTCGCTGCATGACATCTTCGATCATCTGGTCTTTATTTCTTCATTCCTTTAGCTTGCTTTGTTCATTTCTGCCCAATAGTGTCCTTGTTTTTTCTCTAACTCCAAATACCTGAAACTCCAGGATTTTCATCAGTTATTGGGACAAACATCCATTTGAGCACACTAAATCTATCAAAATAATGGCTTAAAAGAGTCCAAATCGTGGACTCATCAACACCCCCAACTTAAACTTTTGTTTGTCCTCAAGTAAAACTCAAGTACGGCAGTTCAAGAAGCATGTCCCAAACAGTGCTACAAAAGGCTCAATCATGAATGCACAGAAAAAGACTTAACTTACTCGTACAAGGATCAATTGTGCACTCAAACATTCAAGTTGTGACTCACCATTTCCAAAGAATCTCAAGCTCACTATACTTGCTTCAAATGCACGTTTAACGTCAACAAAGGTATTCAACTGCCCTCACAAAAAGAATGATTCCATATCCACTCAATGGTTCAATCAATAAAAGTTCTGGAATCAAGATTAACACTCACACTAATAAAGCTAAACACAATGCATGATTTCACCCATAGGTTTGCCCTTATTTACCGATCGACTTTTGCTTAAGCTCATTCAAGAACAAAAATGTCTTTTCAAGACTTGTAATGTCGCTGAGTGTAATGGTATGATCATTTAGGATTATAGGCAGAAAATCCTCATTAAATGTGATGCGAACAACACCTTATTTCCTTCTCTTTATCATTTTCATTCAAGATCAAAAGTCACCTTTTATTCATCTTCCATGAGTCATTGGGAACCCCATTTTCTTTTTCTATTTCCACAACTTTAATTCACCACTTTTTCTTTCTTTTTCTTTTTCAGTTTTTTATTATTTTTCCCTCTCTTTTTTTTATAAGGAGGGATTCCATTTTTCTCAAAACATGGGCACAAGGGACTTCTTTGCATTTACCTGATTTGCCTTCTCTTTTCACCAGACCCCCAACATAGGTTTTTGGCCTATGTTGGCTATTCAAACAAACCACAGATCATGAGGATTATGGGTAATGGGTCAATAAAAGGTAGCAAAGTTATCAAGTTTCTTCCAAGAAAAGGTTTAGGCTCAAAGGGTACTCAAAAGAGGTTCACACTCTTTAAAATTGCTATGATCATCTCAAGAAAGTGCATCACTTAGTCAACCGGACCAACGGGGCAAATTCTAGGTGTCATCACACATGGTTTATGGTAAGCTCATCACACAAGGCATTGTCACCAAAGTCAAACAAGACTCCACACTTTTGCTAGTGTGTAATGATCATCACAAGAGGCTCAATTTGATACTTGGCTAGTCACAACGATATGCAAGGAGTTCACATATTGTCTATCTAACTTCAATTGACCTCATTGTAGCCGCGCACTCATATTTTTTCAATGATCAGCACTATTCAAGTCATCGATATTGATCAAAATTGATACACAAATTTTCAAGAGAACAACCACATTCCACACAAACAAGGGGTGTCAAAATGAGGAGTAGGTTTTCTAAGGATGCTGAGTAATCTCCACACCCCACTAAAAATAGTCATCATTGTCCCCAATGTGGGTAGAGAGCGGGCATTTAGCGCAAATAAAACTAAATATGAATAATAAATAAAAACTGACAAGAAATGAAAGCAATATAGTGTGTAAACAAGTAGAGCAGGGTAATGAGGAATATTCACTAAATACCCAGTTGGCGATGGAGTGAACTGATTGCCGAGTGCTTCGGCGATGAGCCTAATGTTCTTCAGATCTCCCTTAGTTCCAGTAGATTTCACTTCCAGAGAAGGTAGATTGGCAAAGATCTAGTGGATCACCGAACAACTCGGCGACCCACATAATCAACTTAAAGCAACTCTGATTGAACCTTGAGGAGTGGTGACCGCTCTGATTAGAAAGGGCGAGAAAAATCGAGTCGCCTAAACACATCGGCGGTACTCTGACTGGTTAAGGTATCCTGCAAAATTTTCCAGAGTCACAGTCTAATGGTTTTTTTAGATTCATAAGGCAAAACTAAGTCATGCCCACTGAAATAGTTCGGCGAATCACCAAGAAGACTTTGTCTCCCTTATGATCCCGACTGTTGTAAAATTAACACACATTATTCAAAATACTAACACTTGGGTTGCCTCCCAAGAAGCGCCTTATTTAATGTTGTGGTGCGATGTGGAAATGCTCTCAAGCGTCTTTCAGGTACACCACCTCAATCAATGAAATCTCCTGGCATTCTCCAAAGTATAATTTTAAGTGTTACCCATTCACTTTAAATGCATGTCCCTCCTGACCCACATATTCTATGGCACCATTAGTGAATACTCTTATCACTCTAAATGGTCCTGACCATTTGGAATTGAGCTTTCCTTGAAGGAGTCTAAGTCGAGAATTGTATAGTAACACCCAGTCTCCCACTCTAAACTGCGTCTTAAGAATATTAGCATCATGCCCTTTCTTAATTTTTTCCTTGTAAAGAGATGAACTTTCATAAGCTCTGAATCTGAATTCATCCAATTCATTTAATTGCTCCACTCTGCCCCTTGAGGTTTTTGTCCAATAAAGATTTAAAGCTTTCAATGCCCACAACGCTTTGTGTTCCAACTAAACGGGTAGATGGCAAGATTTACCAACAAATAGTTGATACGAAGACATCCCAATATGTGTTTTTTAAGGGGTCTGATATTCCCATAGTGCGTCATCGAGCTTTCGAGATCAATCAATTCTCTTGGCAGTCACTATCTTGGCAAATACGTTTTTGATCTCCCGGTTTGATACTTCGACCTGGCCACTTGTTTGGGGATGATATCGGGTTGATACTTTGTGTTTCACCCCATACTTGCTTAATGCCGCAGAGAACCACTTGTTGCAAAAGTAGGATCCCCCACCATTAATAAACGCCCTAGAAGTGCCAAATCTCACAAAGATGTGGCGTTTCAGAAATTGGGCGACGCTTTTTCATTCATTGTTTGGAAGTGCAACAACCTCTACCCATTTGGAAACAGAACCCACAGCCACCAAGATATATTTATTTCCAACCGAGCTCACAAATGGGTCTGTGAAAACGATTCCCCAAACATCAAATAATTTCACTTCTAAAATAAGAGTAAGGGGTAACTCGCGGCTTTTAGACACTCCACCTTGCTTTTGACATTGGGCGTATTTCTTTACAAATTCATGTGCATCCTTATAAAGGGATAGCCAGTAATATCCATTTTGGAGAACTTTTGCGGCTGTGCGCACACCGTTATGGTGGCCTCAAACTAGAGACGTATGACAAGCATGAAGAATTCCTACCGCTTCCTCTTCCGGAACACACCTTCTAATGATATGATCTGTACACTCTCGAAACAAGTATGGTTCATCCCAAAAATAATTTTTAACGTTGAACATGAACCTCTTTTGTGGGTAGAAGTTCAGCTCATCCGACATTAGTCCGCACACAATGTAATTTGCCAAACATAATTACTTGGGAGTTTGTTTGAGGGATATTGCAAACACTTGCTCATCAGGGAACTAATCGTCTATGTCAACCTCAGGCTCGTCATTCTCCTTGCCTTCCATCCTCGATAAGTGGTCAATGACTTGATTTTTGCAACCTCTTCTATCTTTGACCTCAAAGTCCAATTCTTGTAATAGTAGCACCCACCTTATCAACCTAGGTTTTGCATCTTTCTTTGCCATCAAGTGACGGAGTGAAGCGTGATCAGTGTGGACAACCACTTTAATGCCTAACAGGTATGCCCGAAATTTCTCAAATGCATACACTACTTCAAGCAATTGTTGTTCTGTGATGGTATAGTTATGTTGAACACTATTTATAGTCTTGAAAAATAAATTGGGTGAAAAACTTTGTTGCATTTTTTCCCCAATGCCATGCCACTAGCATCACACATTACTCCGAAAGATTCTGACAAATCAGGGCTAATAATGATCGGGGTGGTGGATACCAATTTTTCTTTCAAGCACCGAAACGCCGCCATAAAAGCATTATCAAAATACAACTTTACTTCCTTCTCCAAGAGTTGGCAGAAGGGGTGTGCAATCTTTGAGAAGTCTTCGATGAACCTCCGATAGAAACCGGCATGTCCCAAGAAGTTGCGAACACCCTTAACTGAAATTGGCAGATGTAGCTTCTCAATCATGTCAATTTTTGCCTTATCCACTTCCAATCCC
The DNA here is from genome assembly GCA_029582585.1 of Solanum bukasovii. NCBI lineage: Eukaryota > Viridiplantae > Streptophyta > Magnoliopsida > Solanales > Solanaceae > Solanum > Solanum bukasovii. The sequence goes on along the minus strand of JAJOOI010033033.1, from coordinate 9,238 downwards.
TTTTGTGACACCTTGTGCCCAAGAACTATGCCTTCTTTTACCATGAAGTGGAATTTCTCCCAATTCAGAACCAGGTTTGTTTCCACGCATCTTTGGAGTACCTGCCCCAAGTGTGCCAAGCATTCTTCAAACGTATCCCCTACGATCGAAAAGTAATCCATGAATACCTCCATAGAGTCTTCTACCATGTCCACCAAAATGGATAACATGCAACGCTGAAGTGTTGTTGGGGTATTACATAACCTGAATGACATTCTTTTAAATGCAAACGTTCCATAAGGGCAGGTGAAAGTGGTTTTCTCTTGGTCTTCCAACGCGATAGAGATTTGGTTATAACCGGAGTACCCATCTAGAAAGCAGTACCAACCCCTCTCAGATAGTCGGTCGAGCATTTGATCCATAGAAGGCATTGGAAAGTGATCATTTTCAGTCCACGAATGGAGCTTTCGATAATCCATGCATACTCTCCACCCAGTCACCGGTCTAGTCGGCACAAGTTCCCTCTTTGAATTTGGGACTACGGTGATACCTCCCTTTTTCGGTACACATTGCACCGGTCTTACCCATTTTCTATCAGCAATAGTGTAAATCACACCTGCGTCCAACCAGTTGATGATCACCTTTTTTACCACTTCTTGCATTGGTGGATTTAATCTCCGATGATGCTCAACACTAGGCCTACACTTATCATCAAGCCAAATTTTGTTAGTACAAATACTGGGAGGAATGCCCACTCTATCAGTGATGGTCCATCTTTTTACTTTTATATGCATTTGCAACACTTCAAAGAGCAATTTCACCTGCTAGTCAAGCAAGTCAGCTGCAATGATCATCGTTAAAGTTTTATTTACCCCCAAGAAAGCATATCGGAGATGAGAGGGAAAAGCTTTCAATTCCAGATTAGGTGGTCCTTCTGTTGATGTCTTTGCGAGAGGACTTTCTCTCTATTTTTTAGGTTAATATCTAACTTGATTGGAGTCATTGAATACCCTCTTAATCCTAAAAATTCAGCTACTACTTCCTCATAACCCTGAACTTTGGATTCATCATAATTAGCAAGTACAGCTTCAAGGGGTTCATTGATGCACATCAAATGGCTTACACTAGTTACCGCTTCATCAATAACGTCATCAATAGACACCACATGAATATTACTTGGGTATTTCATGGCTTTTCAAATATTAAAGGTTACTTCATCTTCGTTCACCCAAAACTTCAATTTTCTACTTTTAGCATCTACCAATGCTTTCCCGGTTGCCAAGAATGGTCTTCCCAAAATAATAGGGATTTCAACATCTATTCACAATCTAAAATCATGAAATGAGCCGGAAAAATGAACTGATCGACCTTTACCAAGATGTCATAAACTATCCCCACATGATGTTTGATTGAACAGTCTGCCATCAGGAGTCTCATTGTGGCTTCTTTCGGTTCACCCAACCCAAGTTGTTTGTATATCACATAGGGCATTAAGTTGTTGCTTGCTCCCAAATCGCATAAAGCTTTAACAAATTGGAGCATGCCTATGGTGCAAGAAATAGTGTATGCCTCGAGAACTTATCTCTCTTTGATCAGCTCATTAGTCATAATTGCACTACAACTATGGGAAACTTTTATTGTCTCAAAATCCAAACTTCTCTTCTTTGTGACCAACTCTTTCAAGAACTTGGTGTATCCCGACATTTCGAATAATGATTCTAAAAGGGGGAGGTTTATTACCACTGTCTTGAACACTGACAAGAACTTCTTGAACTTCTCATCGTCATTTTACTTCTTTAATCACTGGGGAAATGGTATAGGTATTTTGGGTAATTGTTGCATGAATTTTTGAATTTGAACATGCTGGTCCACTTCCTATTGTTGTTCTTTAGCAAGGTTTTGATGAATAAGCAACTCTTGTTCCTCCATGCCTTCATCTTCTTCATATTTTTTAGCATCTTCATTTCTCATCAAATTACTAATTTCCACCTTTCCGCTACGAGTAACGACATTCAGCCCTGTATCGTCATATTCCCTTGTTATCTTTGGGTTCAACTAAGCTGATAATAAACTCAGTTGTCCTTCAAGTGTCTTGATGGCATCAGCATGAGAGTTCACTTTACTGTTCAATGATGAAAAGTCATCTTTCATCCCTTTCAACAAATCATCTGAACCTTAAACTTTGTCAAGTATGCGTGATAACAAGTCATTCACCCGAGGACTTCTTGCAGTCCCTTTTGATTTTGGGCTATCACTTGAGTGAGTATGGTTCTCCTCATATTCATTAGCCCTTCTCCAATAATCATTTTTCTCAGTCCAATCTTGATAGTATCTCCTTTTGATAGTTCCAACCTTGATTTCCGCCTTGCTGTAGATAGCGTGGGTGGAAACCCTCCTCGTACCTCATGGAGTTCAAACCTTGATTCTCTCTCGGCTTTGAGTAATTAGAAGAAAAACCCTCATCAACTCTTAACACTCCATATGTCCCCTTCATGTGCTCTTGTAGAACTTCCATTTGGGTCAACATATTCTTAATGTTCTCATCCCTCTCTCTATCTTTATCAAGTTGCTCTTGCGTTAGTCGAAAATGAAATGGAGAGACTTGATCCTCTTAGGTGTACCATGCTTGGTTTATCCTAGTTATGTCATCCAGAAGAAATGAAGCTACCTCAAATGGTTGTAACATTATTCCTCCTCGTACCAATTGATCAGCCACTCCTTTACTAACTAAATCTATACTCCCGTAGAAATATTGAAGTAACAAGTCGTTTGGTAGCCCATGAGATGGGGATTTAAGTAGGAGCTTCTTGAATCTCACCCACGTTTCATGGATGGGTTCCCCCTCCCATCGCTTGAACTTTGAATTTCGTCTCTAAGTTTCATTTTCCTTGATGGAGGAAAGAATTTTTTGTTAAATGCTATACCTAGCTTCTCTAATGAGTTGATAAAATTGTTTGGCAACTCGGCTAACCATTTACTAGCTTCTCCTGTTAAGGACAGTGGAAATAACCGCAACCAAATTGATTCTTGAGACACATTTTTGAATGAAAAAGTCCTGCAAACCTCAGTAAAGTTTCTCACATGCTCATGCGGGTCTTCATGATCTAGCCCTCCATATAATCCCCTCATTTGGAGAAGATGAAGAGTAGTGCTAGTGACCTCACACATCGCATTCTCATCAGTCTGTGGGATGCAAATTGCACCCATCCCACCCAATTGAGATGGGTTGTAGACACTATTGATGTCGTCTATACCCTCTCGATGACCTTCTTGGCTATCATTCATCTCTTCACTCATGTTCACTTCTACGTAGTCCAACCAATACTTACACAAAGCAGCCGAAACTACTTCAACAATGAATTTGAGAGTATCAAATCTTCAATCAAAGAATTCTATGTAATATTACACCCCAACAGCAGCGCCATTTTGATTAACGTATCATGGCATTTCATCCAATACTAAATTTCAACGATCGTTTGTCAGTATAATAATCCAACTACGTGAGTTGGGGTCGATTCCACAAGCAGTAGCACTTTCTTCAAATTCAATAATCAAAGTACAATGACAACCTCTTCAATCAAATAATTCTTGCCCAATTAATGTTCAACTTTCAAATTTCAGGTTTTACCTATCAATCCCAAATTTACACTTGAATACAAATAATCAAATAGTAGAGTAAAGCTTGGGGAATCGATAAGCCAATTATTGAATCTTAACTAAGTAGATTAATGTTACTGCTCATAATGGGATAATTTGTTGTGGGTAGGATGAACTATATGTAAAGTAACTTGATCTCGAACAATTACCTTTTCTATGTTTAATTCTCTCGAAATTCAATACCAATCAAAAGAAGCCCAGCTCTTTACCCCAATCAAATTCACTCTTTCGAGCTGAATACAAAGGATGGATCACTTGTTTCACTCTCTCGAGCTGAAATCAAGGAAACCCGCTAGTAAGGACGCTAAGATTGTCACCTTTGTCCCACACCTATCTCTCGAGCAAGTGCACAACACTGAAGTTGACACACAAAGGCGCGCAAATCAACCTCAAAACACAACAACAACATAGACCCACTTCAAATTAACACCATTCTTAACAAATAACAAACACCCACTAAGTAAATTCAACAATTGGCTTCATGATCAAAACCCCAAGTTTAGGGTTTTAGCCACTCCTCTCAAAAATGAAAGAACCAAAATCAAATATCACTCCCATAGTTGGGTACAAAATGAGAATTAAAGATGAAAATCAATTTATAATTTCCTCTCTTACAAAACATCTCTCAAAATGTTGCTAAAAACTTCTCTCAAAATCTTGCTAAAAATCACTCCCTAAACCCTTTTGTAGTGTTTTCTCTCTATGTAATTCCTTCTTCCTTTTCTGAATACATTTCTCTCTCCAGCCAAAATTAATTTAAACAAGGTTGAACTGTCACTATGTATGACTACTCGGTGAACTAAGTCGGGTATAGCTAACAGATTGGCGAATTGCCGATTGTTCTTCATCTAGCCTTCATTTTTCACTTTTTCTTGGTTTGGCTACTGTTACTTTAGGCGATCCAGGTCGAGATCGCCGACTAACTCCACCATTCACCATTAATCCTTCCATCTCGCCCATCAACAGTTACTTGAATCTTCTATAGTACTTTTGGCGACCTAGTTGTCCTTCGCCGATTAGATCGGCGAAACACTTAGTAGTTGTTGCTCGTTGAATTCACCCCCATTTTAGTTCCAGCATTTTGTAACTTTAGGCGGTATCTTGGCTAGTTGGCGATTCGCCAAATGACATTTTGGCGATTCGCTGCATGACATCTTCGATTATAAATGAGTCCAAATCGTGGACTCATCCAACCCCTTTGAGTTGATAAGCGGCCAATTCTGCCTTCTCAACCGATTTCACTCCCATAACAGCAAGTATCTTACAGACCTCATCGATAAATTCTTGAGGATCTCCCTCAACATTGGAGCCATAAAATTTTGGAGGGTTCATCCTTGTAAACTTCCTCACTCTTGTTGCCATCATACCCACATTTGGGTTCACGGGACCTCTTTATTGGCTTGGGCCATCAAGGCCTAAGCCAACACTTCTAAAGCCGACCCAAACTCCGCATTGGTTACATTCTCAGCAAAAGGATCAATTGGATCTTGAGGAGGAGCTTGGGGAGGAACTTCTTGACCCACATTGTCTCCCTCCATCCTTCTTGCATTATCCCTTCTAGTAGTCATATCCTAAATACCATCGGGTAAGGATTAGGACAAAAACTTTATAGAGTTAAACTCCACGACACGACTTAGAGAATTGAAGAAGTGAAGTTTCCTAAACATCTAGTAGCCTCTCATTCCTAAATATGGTGGGCTTCACACTTAAGAACAAGAAACTAATTGACGTGGTTTGAGACATCCTAAAACAATTCTAAACCTTCTACTCTTATTACCAGGTTTTTCATGACCCAGTGGTACCCCATAGATGTAACAAGGCGTATAAGACCTCGAGAGGCCCCATAGAAGCCACTTACCATATCATAACATAAAGTAATAGAAATAAGCAGAAACTTAAAACATTTCAATATAATCGAAGTCTTTATAAAAGAAAGCGGAAGTCAACTACAATTGTCTCAAACAATCCAAACATCATGAATAAAATATTAGGACACGGCTCATACAATAGTCCCAACATAAAATGAAAGAACATAAAGGAAAGTGGTGATCACATCCTCGAACACAATTATGACACACGAAATCTTCACTTCCTTGATCAACACTGAAGCTAACCACGAGTGTGAGAATTTATGTCACCGGACCCTACATTTGATAAGAATATAGGCAAGAGTATATGTTAGTACAATCAAGTACTAAATAGGATAGCTAGCAAAAATAACATAAACATCATGGCTATTTAATATAAACCATAAGCATAATGTATGAAAACACAACATTATCATAATAAGAAAGGAGTACTTCTCAAGCAACCTTACTTAGCCTTAGTCAAGACTTGGAACATCCGCCTCTAGTCAAGCTTACTTCATCAAAGGAATCACTAGTAACAATCCAAGCTATCCATTATTTATATCATAGTTCACATAATTCATACTTACTTTTAAGGACCTATGGATTTGCCTCTTTGCCTAACTTACAAAGGCTAATGGGCATTCTCCCCTTGCCTTACTTACTTTTACATTGCGGGTATTCACCTCCATAATCTCATCGTATGATGCGGGTACTCGCCTCCACATCATTCATCATATAATGTGGGTACTCGCCTCCACATTATTTCATAAGGATCACGGGTACTCACCTCCATGTCCATTCATCATGGTAAGAACCTGGGGACTCACCTCTTGTTCAATTCTAAGGTGTATGGGAATCACCTAATATCCTTTCATATGTAGTTAAGGGTAATCTCCTCTAGCCTCATCAAGTACATAGTCTTTTAGTGTTGATTTATTTTAGGTGAGCAATCCATTCAACCTAGAATCAATCATGTGGGAAATCATTTCACATTCATACATTCATACTTAGTCAATTCATGTGGGAAGTATCTCTTCCACAACAATAACATCAATCACATAGAATTCCTATTATAAGATTTACCCTCTAAGCCCTATATTTCATGATCATCCATTAAGCTTTATTCTCAAGTTATTCTAATCATACTTCATCAATCTTATAAGGATACATCCAAAGCCATAAAGTTTCCCTTCATGGCATCAACCCAACAATATCAATTCTTGGATAGAATTATGGTAAAGGCATGGGTACATGTAATTTCATCAAGAAAGCGGCGAAACATAGAAATGTAACTAAACGATCACAAAAATTACATCAAAATATACCAAAGCATAAACATCTAATTAAGAAGCTTTCAACATACCGGGATCCACATCGGGAGCACATTTTTCTTCACCTCTAGCTTGAAGTGAATAGAATCGGTTTTTCTTAGGAGCATCCTGTAATGACCCACTTGGTCATTTCTGTTTCTTGCCTTCTGTGTGTCGTTTAGAGCGTTCCTATAGCGACCCCAAGTCATTTATGACTTGTTGGGACTGACAGTTCGGTCACTTCATCGTTCGTTTGGTCTTGGTGCGAGTTTTTGTGTTTTGGAGCTTATGAACCTTGAACGATCATTTTCGATCAAAAGTACAAAAAGATGACATCAGAATCCAATTCTGATGATTCTATCAGCTCCGGAAGGGTCATTTTAGGCTAGTAGCATGGTCGTCATGACTTTCGAGGTTTTCAGTGTGAGTCGGTGCGATTAGGCGTTTTAACTTTAAGCTTAAGCTTAAGTTTGACTTTGGTCAACATTCTGAGTAAACGCGCTCGGATGAGAATTCCGTCGTCGTGGTTAGCTCCGGAATGTCAAGTTTGGCCTAGATTGACCCTTCTTTTGTGTCTGGATGTTTTCAATATCTTTCCGAGCCCTTTTGTGGGTTTTGACTCAAAATGGCTTTTGGAAGTGGGACCCACTTTTTATCGAAATGACCTCTGATTGAAATTTTGACTGCGCCGTTGAGTCTGGAATATTGAATTTGGTATGGTTGCATATCTCGTTTGCGTCCACGGGGTTCCGAACGAGATCGGAGTACCCCGTCGGAGTTTTTAGTTGTTGGAAAAATTGCAGAAAATCTGCGATATAATGCAGATTTTCAACAATATTTCCCAAAACTTAAACCCTCACAGCTCTCTCATCTCTCATCCGATTTAGGCGATTCAAAAGGCAAAGTTGTGAGATTTTTCGAGGAAAACATGTTGATGAGCTCGGATAGTGATTCGGAGTCCCCGTTCGAGGTAATTTCGCGATAAAACCTGACTGCAGTACCTTTTTCGAGACTTTGTTTTTTATGTTATTGTTTTGGTCATATCTCACTCATTTTAGCTCGGTTTTGGGTGATTTGAAGTCTCACGTGTTGAGAATTGTCGTGGTTTCATCGTAGAGTGTTCAAAGAGTGTTGGACACCATTAGATTCTTGTAGATATTGAGTTTAGGCTGCTGCTGCTTTCTTTTTTTTAGTTGATTAAATTGGGATTTTCTTACTAGTTGGTTTTTGCTGCTTTTTGAGCCCCGAATTGTGTTTCATTTTGGAACACAAATTTGGGGTGATGTTTAGGGTGTCTTAACGGAGTCAAATTCGGACAGTTCGGTGCGGTTCCCACGATTCTCATTTTGACTCCAAAATTGACCCGTCTCCGTTTGTTGTGATTTTGTTGTCTAAATAACTGTAATAACGTTGTGATTCTATTTTTGATAGCGGGGCAGCGTTTCGAGGACGTTCGGAAAGGGAAAGCTCCAGAGAAGTGATTTTGGAGCGCATGTGATTGGCCTACAGGTAGGCTACGGTTTTCCTCTCTTAGATTGAGCTCGAAAATGTGAATGCATGTTGATTAGTTGGGTTTTGGGCTGGGTAGTTATGGAATCATGCATAGGTGTTAAGAAATCATATTTTCGGCCTATTTTGGGAATTATCGGGTAACTGTGAGCATGCTTTGTGCTATTAATGGACCCTCCTCGCTATGTGGAGTGCTTGCATTATTAATTACTATTTATTTGAATCATGTTGGGCCTTCGTTTAGGTTAGACTAGGGCTTGCCTTAAAAATACATGATTCGGATCCGATAGGCCTTTGTTTTACCACGACGTCGCTCGGCCGACCTAGATCCCTGTAGACTAGTGTAGCAGACTAGAGTCTGATAGTTTGGCCCTTAGTTAGGCGATACTCTTTCTCCGACTATAGTTATCCTTATTTTCCCCGATGTTATGGCTTCACGAGTTACATCGGCGACACTAATTCTACTTCGCGATTTGAATTTGATTTTCGATTTGGTTGCAAGGACTTACATTGATTGGCTAAGTATGGACGGCGTCCCACAGATATTTATGAGTATGGATCGATTAGGATTCTTTCAGCAGCTACATTGGCACGTTTATAGAGCGTCCGGTTAGAATTTCGGCCTCTATTGCCCAAATACTATTATAGAGCATCCGGTTTAAGGTCCGACCTCTATTGCCCCGATACTTATATAGAGCATCCGGTTAGAATTTCGGCCTCATATATTTGATACTTGTGATTGGTTACTTAGGTACTTCTGGTGAGCGTCCGGTTCGAGGTCCGGCCTCCGTACAGTCAGATTCTACTAATAGGGTTGAGGTTCTGGTTCGATGTTCTTCGTTCTTGGGTTCTTATATGCAATTCTCTTTAGTTATAGTTATTCTGTGTACTCGTCGGGCTTATGGGGGTCCGTTCGGGTTTTTATTTAACTTG
>JAJOOI010033032.1:0-24361 GCA_029582585.1 Solanum bukasovii | reverse complement strand
ATGGGCATAACTTCTTCGTCCGAACTCCGAATGAGGTGAAACGAAGTGCGTTAGGTAGCTAACTCAAAGGTCTTTCCATGGATATATTATTGGCCACCAAATAATTTGTGTTCTAGGAGATATGACCCTCCAAAGTAGACCCTTGAAAAGGCTTCACTTGGAAATTTCGGATTTTGATACGGTTGCTCTAAAATTTGGGTTAGACCCATTTCCCACTCAATTTAACCCCATGAATAAGAATATGAAGTCGAATTTCCGAAATCATGCATGGATTTTGAGATATGTGGAAATTACAATTATAGGTGTTTCCGAAGCACATTTTCGGGCATTTTTGGGGTCGTTTCACAAACCGTAGACCTAGCAGCATATCAAAATCTTCAACTTGTACACGAGGATATACAACCTTAAAAAAATGAATTCAATAACTTATTTACTTTCTAGCAGCTCAATAATGATGACATAAAATAGGGTTATCATCACAAGTAAGCCTAGCCTGTACAAATACGACTGTGCTCCCAAACAGTAAATTATGGCCATCCTAGTGCATCATGTCGCAACAAAGATTTGAAATGGAAAACGGCAAAACTGGACTGTATACTCTTCATGAAAGATGTAGGTACCTCTCTTAAGGTTGCAAAAAACCAAGAATCACCACAAGATGTATTTTCGATAAAATGATATATTCAAAACACTAACAGTTGTCCATACGGGATTTCAAACTTCAGAATCTGGACAGAACCTGTCCTATGATGCGTCCCATATTTCGAATCCATAACAACTAAATTAGTGTTTAACATAAACATAAGAGTTGTACATATACGAATTATCTTCCCAAATCATATTTATTCACAGTAAACAAAGTTCTATAGAACGAGATATGCTTAATCTACTAAACGCTACCCAACTCAGAAACAGGTTTTACCACTTACCAAAGAGAAGAGTGTAACTCGATTTCCAGCCAAAAGGACCAAGATTTAATCTTTTGATCTTGAAGAACAACAGATTAGATAATGTTCTATGGGACTTATACTTCAGGTGAGACGAATTTCCTAAGAGGAGGTGTCAAAATATAGTAACACAAGATGTGCTTATCATATACACAACTGTCCATAAAAGTTGTCTGCCCAAATACTTGTGTGCTGCCCAAATGCATACATATACACCTATATATATAAATCCTTCACCTCCTTTTAAAGCTATACATATTTCAAATTAAAACATTACGCAAATACCCCCATACAAGACATTAAATTACGATGACAATTATTTTAAGCAAGTTTGCAAATATAACATTATTTCAAGTTCCCAAAATGAGAATTAAACATATTGTAATAATTAAGCAGTGGTTTATCGACATGTGACTCTTGTTAGCATTTTCGGGGTGTTACACTTGGTTCCCGAACCAATCATGCCCCTATCCTTAAATGCTCCCCCCGAAGCTGGTGAAACTGTGAGTATTACATTCTAAGGCTGTCTTCCTGATCTTTTGACTAATGTCAGCCGTTCAAGTTTCAAAGGCTTTAAAATTTGAAAGCTTTCAGAAAAGCAAACGACCCCAAAACCAAATTGTTAGTCTCGTGAAGTCATAAAGGACTTGTGGTCTCTATAGGAAAGCTCTAAATGCTAAAAATATAGGAAAATGAAGATAATGATCTAGAGGGTCATTACAACATTCACTACTAAAAGGAGTTTCGTCAGCAAAAGTAGAAGGATAGACACAGCCTAAAGGCAGAAAATGATGAGTGTACAAACCCTCATACCCACTCACGGACGAACAATTCTATCACAAAACTCAGGCTAAGAGGAAAATCCCCATATTCACTTCAAAACTCAAAAAACTCATCCAAATCCATTTTGGTATCCAACTCTCACCAAACTTTACTGGACTTGCCTGAAAGAACCAGATTCATCTCAAAAGATAAACACCACATGAAAAGAACATAATTGAGAAAACAGAGGACCATGGTAGATGCAACCTAACTGCCCAAATAGAAAACTCACCTTATATTCCACATCTACTATCTTCTAACTAGCAAGAGCGTTTTATCGGTCCTTAACTATCCTGAACATCTCTAGCACCAACTAAAACCTTCCTACAAGACCACACAAAATCAACCTTGGAAGCACAACAAGCTTCTCTTGAACATCGAGGAATAACAACTGCCTGGACAAGGAGCTCAACCCAAGGCAATGCCCAAAATCTATTCCTAACTCTTTAACCAACAAACCCATTTGAAACAGAACCTCCTAAATCTAAATACGCTAATCAAAAGGATGAATATCCTCTGAACACCAAGGTAGCCCTGAGCCACTCTAGCGACCTACTCCGACCAAAAGAATTTCTGAAACATCGACACCATGAGCCTACAAACTACTCCGCCACCATAAATCTGAGCCAAACACCCCAACCTAAGAGAAACCAAGCCGGCAGGTGGAGCATCAATATAGTCAATTGGCCACTAGTTGCCCAAGGGTTCCAAACCTATCATGAACCACGCAAGCTACCAAACATGAGAAAAGCAAACCATGCATCCTAAACTAGAGCAAACTCATAAAATACACAAACTACCATGACCTCATCATGAATGAATCTTCTAAGCAAGTTTCCATTAACAGGACTAAGGCCTGAAATGAACAATGATCACTAACTTTTTTACTCTAAATAATACACCCGCCTTGAGGGCTATAAACATAACAAGAAAGAACCAACATAATAGCTAGTTCATGCACAACAAGGGATCCCACCTCCACCTTCTAGTTAGCCGTAAACAACCTCAAAGATGACAAGAAGCGGAAGAATCCAAAAAGTGAATGAGCAAAAGTGCAACTCCACACTCGAGAAAAGACTAAGGAAAATAAAAAAAGCAGCAAAAAAGGAGTACTACAACTAAAAAAGATTAACTACCCAACACAGAACTCCGAGAACTAGTAATCTCCCAACTACTACTCAAAAGGGTCAACTCACAACTAACCTAACCTCCTAAGCCAACTATTCCGTACAATACACAAAACTCAAATCGGGTAAAGTTTGTCTAGCCACCTATCGAACAAGGATAGACATCACAAAAAATGTACACAACAAGGGTTGAAAAAAGGGAAACAAGCAATTTCAAAACCAAAACCACAAAAGGACTATCAAGGCAAAGGCACATGGAGGTACTCAACGACCACAACTAATTGAAGCAACGCAACATAGTCGATCCACTACTAAGATAAATTAGCTATAGGTTGTCATGATCCAATGTTACCCCACCCCCTAGATGTAACAAGGCGTATAAGACCCTGAGAGGCCTCAAACAAGCCACTTAGGATATCATAACATAAACTAATAGAAATGAGCAGGAATTTAAAACTTATCAATATAATAAAAGTCTTTTATAAAATGAGCGGAAGTCTATCAACATTGTCTCAAACCATCTATCATGAGAGAATAAATTTTTTGGACGCAACCCATAAATTAATCCAACAAGAAAAGAAAGACATAAAAGAAAGTGATGATCACACCGTCGAACACAATGAGGACTCACCAAAAATTCATTTCCTTGATCAACAACGAAGCTAGCCACGAGTGTGAGAATCAATATCACCGGACCCTATATTTGATAAGAATGTAGGCAAGAGTATGTGTTAGTACACTCAAGTACAAAATATGATGGCTAGCATAAACAACACAATCATAAGCATTAGTCAACATAAGACATAAGGCATAATCATACTTAAGACATAATAAGTATCATAGTGAAAGAGGAATACTCCCTTAAGTAGCCTCACTTTACCTTAGACAAGACTTAGGTCATCCACCTCTAGTCAAGCTTACATCAAGGAAGGAATATCTAGCAACACTCCTAACAAGTCAACTTAATAACATAATCACATTAGTTGTACCTACTTTTCAAGACATGGGGATTCGCCTCAATGCCTAGCTTATAAAGGCTAATGGTTATTCACCTCTTGCCTTACTTACTTTGAGATCGCGGGTACTCGATTCCACAATATCATCATATAACACAAGTACTCGCCTCTACATCATTTCATAAAGAGCATGGGTACTCGCCTCCATGTCCATTAGTTATAGTAGGAACGTGGGGACTCACCTCTTGTTCAATTCTAAAGAGTATAGGAATCACATCGTATCCTTGCATATGGAGGTCAAGGATAATCGCCTCTAGCCTCATCATTCATTGAGCATTTTAGTCTAGATTCATTTTAGGTGAGAAATCCTTTCCACCTAGAATCATTCATGTGAGTAGACCTTTCACATTCATATAATCATGCTTATAAATTCATTATATGAAGTATCCCTTCCATACTACAACATCAACAATCAACAATTCATAGTCTAGGCTTTACTATGAAAGCACTACATCTCATGATCATCATCCATTCTTTATACTCAAGAAATTAACATCATATTCATCATATATGCTTCAATCTCAGGAAATTCTATTCATAATTCACCAATCCTATAAGGATATATCTAATGCATAGAGTTTCCCTCACATGGCATCAAACCCAACTATATCAATTCAACCATAAAATCATTGGATAGACATGGGTACATGTAATTTCTACTAAATATGTACAATTCTATCAATTCAATCATAAACAATCATAATCCACTCAAATAAATCAACATTCATCATAAGCCACAACATTTGAAAGAAACCCTAACATAAATTGGGGAAATTCTTCATCAAATTGTGGAATTCTAGGGGACTCCATGGGACAAAGAATGACATGGATGAAAAACCATCATACCTTAGTCACTATGCCAACAAAATCTTGATGATTGGGAGACTTGACCTTGACCAAGCTTCAATCTTCTTCTTCTTCTTCTTCTTTTTCTTCTTTTTCTAAAGAGAGAATATTTGAGAGAGGATTTGGGTTTTATTTTGGGAATTGAGAGAATGTCTTAATTGAGTGAGTTTAGAGGTCTAAATTCCTTATATATGTGGTCTTGGTTTAGGCAAAATGACACCACATTGATTTAATTTAAACCAGAAAAGACTCATCTACCTCTAAAATAACCATCCAATCACGAACCATGGAACCTCGACCGATGGACCGTCGACAGACTTACGTCTGTCTTGCTCAGTCGTGGTCTATGGTCAGAGACTTTTGGCCAAACGATGGGACGCTAGTCCATGGGATGTTTATTGAACTAGGGTCTGTGAGTCCCATCGTCGCCCTGACCTGGTGTTTTTCTGAGGTGCCCAACCATGGACCCACCTATGGTATGTGGTCCCAACAACAGTTTGTGGTTTGCCATCGTTAGTCAGCACCTGCAGTTTCCCAAAAGCTGCTATGTGCCTCGTTTCGAATCTGGGGTATTACATTATCTCCCCCTTGGGATCATTCATTCTGGAATGAGATTCGAAACACGTTTCTAGACAAAAACTCTAGACTAGCAGCCCATCATGCATGCAACTCATCTAAATGCACACAATCGAGGAAGAACTCCATATCCAAGCTAAACATACTCAATGCACAAGAAATAATCTAGAGGGTCATTACCTCAATTCCATAAACTTTATGTTAAGTCTACTAAATGTGTTTTTATGGGTAATAGTACTTCGCAGAAAGGCTATATTTTCTAGGATTAAAGTTCTAGTTGATATGTTTTGTGGTTCCATAAATGTTGTTTTCATTATGAATTAGTATTTCTTTCCTTCTCATTTTCAGTATTTTTTCTTGTGGTCTTCTTATTTTAATGTTTAAGAATTTGTCATTTTCTTGTAAGAGGTTCAAACCTGGATTTGTAGATGAATGACGTCGGCTGATTTTATCCCTTTACTAAATAAATCTGCCACCTAAGACTACTCCACAATCATAATCTAAGATTTCTTCAAGGCCTACTTCTCTTGATCCTTCTCAGTGGTTGGCGATAGTATCTCGTATTCCTAACTTGTATGTTTTTTCTTCTATTTTATCCACCATATTTGTTCCAACAAGTGACTCACAAGTCTCCAAGGTTAAATGTTGGCATAAAGTACTAGAGGAGGAACTTTTGGCATTTAAAGAAATTAACACATGGTACATTGTTACTTGCCCTTCGAATGTCTGTCAAATTAGACTTAAATGGGCTAATTCAATTAAAAATTATTCTGATGGAAGTCTTGATTGGTACACAGCTCAATAATTAGTCCTTGGTAGAAAGAAAAGTATAGTATGAACTATGAGGAGTTATTGAACTCGTAGAAACATTGAATATGCTGCGAGCTTTAATAACCATTATTGTATCAAAAAATTGACTTCTTCATCAAATGGATGTCAAAAGTTGTTTTCTTCATGGTGGTCTCAAAGAAGATATCTATATGAAACCCCCTCCTAGTTTGTTCTCATTGCCTACAGCAACGTATTGTAAGTTGAAGGGGTTTTTGTATGAATTAAAACAAACTTTCTAGAGATTGCGTTTACAAACATCTATATGTTGTCTTCTTCTTGACCTTGGTTTTACAAACATCTGCATATATATGATTCATCTTGATTTCTTCGAAAAACATCTACATGTTGTCTTCTTCTCTTTCTATACGTAGATAATATTATTATTAAATGAACTGATTCTTCACTAATTGCTTGCCTAAAGAAAAAACTTAAGGATTCGTTTTGAATGAAAGATCTTAGTACTCTTAGATATTTTCAGGGGTGGAAATTTCTTTATGATTCATTAGTTGTGTTCTTGAACGAGAGCAAATATACTCAAAATTTTATCTTTTTTGCTGGTCTTGAAGATTCTTCCTATGTAGATACTCCATTGAACTTGAATCTAACGTATCATCGTGAAGAGAGAGATCTTCTTCCTGATCAAACTTTGTATCGACAATTAGTTGGGAGCCTAAATTATCCTATTATTACTCTGCCTGACAAATCTTTTGTAGTTCAACAAGTAAGTGAATATATGATAGCTCCTTTCCATTTACATTTGGTTGTTATATGTCACATTTTTTTATATCTATTGGGAACGTCTTCTTGTGGATTATTCTTTCCTAATAGTTCTTTGATTCAGCGTAATGCATTAAGTGATTTTGATAGGGCTGGACATCTTGATACTTAAATTTCTATCATTGGTTGATTCATGTTTCTTGGAGATCCCTATATATCTTGGAATAATAAGAAGCAAGACTGTGTTTAAAAATCCTCAACAGAATATGAATATCGCGCAATGTCTACTTCTTGCTCATAGAATGTTCAGCTTCGTGACTTACTTGTACAAATAGGATTTTCTCAATCTTATCCAACTCACCTCCATGCTGGCAACAAAAGTTCCATTAAGATTGCTACTAACATAGTTTATCATGAAAGGACCAAACACATGGGAGTTGATTGTCATTTTATTAGAGAAGTTTTAGATAAGAGAGTCATTAATATTTACAAGATCTATGGCATAGAAACATCATAAACTTCTGGTAGGCAACTTAATCCTTTTTGATTCACCGACATCAATTTGATGTGGGATGTTAGCATTTTGGAAAGATTCTAATAGTTGTAGATATCTAGGTAACAACTCTAAATATTTGTTTAGTTATGGTTTCGATTGATTTCTATATTAGAAGATATCATGAATGTCACGACCCCAGGGTACCCCCTAGATGTAACATGGCATATAGAACCCCGAAGGACTCCATACAATAAAATTAGCACTCATAACATAAGAAATATAACAATATGTGTAAAGCAATAGTCCAAGTTCAAAACATTTTATAAAACGAAAAGCGGAAGTCTAAACTCTTGTCTCAACATAGCCATCTAATACCATATAATGAAATTGGGCACCCATACATCATGTCCAAAAGGGAAATCCAATAAATAAACTAAAACAATAACTCCGTCCTCGAAGCATGAGGACTTACCAAAGCTCGGGAAATCACGAATTTAACAACTAGCCACGAGACTCGGAAACTTGTCTGTCAGAACATACATTTGCGAAAATGTAGGCAAGAGTTTGCGTTAGTAAAAAAACAATGTACCAGGTATTATAGCCATGCATAAAATAGTTAAAACATGCTAAAAGGGACATTTCATTTCATGACATGCAATTGACCAAGTTAAACATCCTATGAAAGAGTTATAAAACATAAGTCATAAATCATGATCAATGAAAGCTAACTTCTTCTTTAACATCTTTGAACTCATAATTGATATTCCTTCAGTAACCTTAGTTCATTATTACTTATGGGGAATTAGTCTTAACCGACATGAGACCATGTGAGCTATAACATGAAATCCGGTGTCTACCCCACACCAAAAAGAGGTTGTTTTACTTGCCTAAGGTAGAACATTATATTGAACTTCTAGCTTAAGTGGATCCACTAGCTAATCAACCTATGTGGGTACATAGTGATGGGATAAGGAGATTGCTACTAGACACTCGACCTCTACTACCGGGGAGCTTTCATCTGATGAGATTACTTTGGAAACATGGCCCCTACTATGGGAGAGCTTCCATCTCACTAACAATATCCACTCAGTGCTAAGCATAAATTCCCACTGAATAGTCATTTCTTACTTCATTAATCAGGAAAGAGTGCCTTGGCCTACCGATTCAAGCTAGTTTCATTAAGATAGCTCCTAGTCTTTGATTCTATTAGGTGAGAAAACCTTTCACATCATGCTAGTATGTGTTTTAGTGAGAATAGTGCTTCACAATACAACATGATCACTATTATTGGTGCTTTACTCTCAAAGCACCCTTAATGCATTTGCATAGATTTCATAAACAATGCATAAGTCTATCATTTACCTCCTTGAGGTCAAAATCAAATTTCAATCATCCATTGTTAGCAAACATGGGTAAAATATGGATTTCATCATAAATTCATGTAAAACTAGTAACACATGCTCAATTTCATAAAATTCTTCCTTTAAGATTAAAATCCCTCAACATATATTTCATAACTTGAAAACATAAGGATTATATGGGTTCATAGGGGAATTCATCATAAAACTATTGCAATTCATCAAGTCATTCATATAAGATCATAATTAACTCATTTAAATAAATATTAAAGAGAACCCATGATAATAGATGAAAATCGTAACTCAATTAGGGAATTCTACCTTCGAAATAGTGAGATTTAGGAACTCCATGGATGAAACGGATCCATGGATGAAAACTACCATACATTGACTCCAAATGCTAGCATTCAATGGAGAAATTGGAACTTTAGCATGAAACCCTAGGTGAACCCTTCTTCTTCTTCCCTGAGTTTCTAGAGAAAGAATAATTGAGAGGAATTGGTTTTCTTTTGGGAATTTTGAAGAATGAAATAAATGGGGTGAATTTGGGAGTTAAAACACTTATATAGGGTTTCTAAATGTAGGGAAAACGACATAGTATAAGAATTAATTAATTAGGAAAAGACACAACTGACCCTTAAAATAACTGCCAGTAGGTGAACGACGAGACTCCCACTGACAAACCGTGGATGGACCTATGGTTAGTCCTACACACTCGTGGGTGGTGGTCTAGGACTATGTTCATGGGGCATAGAACCACAAGTCTCTTCCACGTATTGTGGTCTGACCAATGGTCCGTTGGTCAGGCCATGGTTTTTGGCTCCTAGACCAATGCTTGGCAGACCAACGATAGACCACACCTACGTTCCATGGTCCCTTCCACGGGACATGGGTGGCCGACTTGGTTAGGCTCCTACAACACCTCGAATGCTGCATTTTTCCCTATTTCGAATATAGGGTGTTACATTATCTCTCACTTGGGACCATTCATCCTCGAATGAGATTCAAAAAGGTTCTTAATGAGTAGGAGAGGAACTAATAACCCAACCTAACAATTACATGCAAACAACCAAAGAGGAACTATCGACTCCAAGCTAGGCCATTCTCAGAACATCATAAGAGGAGTGAACTAACTCTCTCAAACCATTATGCTTGCAATGCACATAAATAAGGAGGAAACATCAACTCCAACTCAACATACTCAAATGCATAAAAAGAAAGTAGGAACTACATCTAGCAACCCAATATCCATGAATTCTCAAAAATTCTCATGTTCAAGGAGGAACTACCTTCTCTGTAACACTCCAAAAACTAGTAGGCTAAACTAGAGCTTAGCGTAACGGTTAGAGTCGTAAACGTAACTCCCCATACTTAAAAATAAAGGGTTTAGTATGGGAACGTCAAGGTACGACCCGCAAAGACCAACCATCAAGGACCCAAAAAATATTGCCTTGACAGTGACCCTTGAAGGTAAATTATGCTCTGTAGGTCTACCCACACCATGTGGGTTAGCTAGTAGAGGGGCACCATGAAGGTTGTCTAAGACAATGACCCACGAGACCAGGACCCACTCCCCATGGATCCATGGTTTGTAGGATAGTAGGGCGTGGATGGTATAAATTATTTGTCAACACCATGAATTAACAGCACACCACGTGGGTCCATCCATGGACTGTGGTCGTGGGTGAGGCCTGAAACTGCCTTTTGGCAGATAAGTGTAAGGGCACTTTGGGATTTTCCAGTATTAATTAATCTTAACTGACATCGTTTTACTCTAATTTAGACTAAATATATATTGATCTAAGACCCCTAAAATTAGTCATCTTCCTTATAATACCAAATCCTAAAAGAAAGATGCAAACCCTCTTAAAAAAATTCTCTATTTAGAACTTCAAGGAAGAAAAAGAAGGAAGGTGATGCTAGGGTTGAAGAAGCAATATTTTCTACTCAATTTCATTGGATTTTATTTCTAAGGTATAGTAGTTCTTCATCAATGGAATCCCTTCAAAACCCCAATTTCAAGATAGAAATTCCCCAAAATCTAGGGTTTGACTCCAAGTCATGGATTCCTTTCAAAAATGATTCTAATGTTTGAATTACTTTATATTATGATTGAATTGATGATTTATTATGATTTTTATATTGAAATACCAAAGAATCCATGAAATACCCCTTGTTCCCAAATTATGATCTTGTGATGTAAATTGTGAGTGAAAGAAAGATATTATGAGATTACGCTTGTAGTAATTGAACTACTTCAATTATGTGATTATCCATGTCTAATGTAGTAGAATCCTTGATGTGTTGATGAAATATGAGCCCTGGTCCTTGAAAGGTAAAATTATGATATAATACATGAATTATGAAATTAAGTATATGCTTCAAGAACAAATTGAGAGTAAAGCGAATATGATAATGATATAGTTGTTGTAATGTTGAAAGTTTATTCTCATATACACACTTATGCATGAATATGATATGATGTGAGAGGTTTTCTATCTATATGATGGTTAAAAGATTTTTCACCTACTGAATCTATATGTAGACATGGACGGTGAAAGGTTCTTCTCACACATGATCTAATGAGATATAGTATGAGTTGTGTTGGATTGAGTGTCAAGACATTCTTCCATTATTATGAACTTAAGTCAAGACTTAATATGAACTCGATGGGAATTAATGCTTAGTTCCGAGTGGATATTGATATTAGATGGAAGCCCTCACGTTAGTAGAGGCCGGGTTTCTAGAAGTCATCTCTTGAGATGGATGCCCTCACGTTAGTAGAGGACGGGTATCTAGTAGCAATCTCCTTATCCCATAAACTACGTGCCCTCGTAGGATTACTTAGCTAAATGGATCCACCTAAGCTAAGAGAATGGTTCTACCTTCTACCTTAGGCAAGTAAGACAACCCCTTTTAGACGTGGGGTAGACGCTGAATTCCATGGTAAGCTCATATGGTCTATGTCAGTTAAGGCTTATTCCACAACTAGAATATGAGTTATGAACTATGGTTACTCAAAAAGCTTTACTTAGCATGGGTGGGATTATGGTGTCTTATTTATGCATTGCACAAGTATGCTTTGAGGGAGATTATTGTAGGTTCTTTTATGTTACGATGATCCATATGTTGACTATGCTTATGACTTATGATTTTCCTCTATATTTTCAAGGTGATGTTCAAAATTACTAAATTTCATGCATTCAACTAAAATGTCCCTTTCAGCATGTTTCCAATGTTTTTATGCATTGCTATCATATTTAGTGCATTTTTGTACTAAGACATGATTTTCCTACCTTTTTTCTAAGTGTAGGGTCCGGTTGTCAAGGTGCTAATCATTGTGGCTAAGACGCTTGGATTGCTTTTCTCCTAGCTATTGGTGAGTCCTCAAGATACGAGGATGGATCTTATCTTTTATTAGTCATTTCTTGTATTTCCTTTTCGGATAAGGTTGTATGGGTTGTGTCCCGATTTGATTCAAGTATTGTAATAGATGGCTATTATAAGACAACTCTAGACTTTAGCTTTCCTTTATGAAAATTTTGGACTTGAAAATGCATTTTTACTCCTTTTGTTCTAATACTTTATGTTATGATATACGAAGTGGCTTACATGGGGCCTCTTGGGGTTTTACGTGCCATGTTACATCTAAGGGGTACCCTGGGTTGTGACAAAGTTGGTAATCAGAGCACAAGGTTTAGAATGATTTTAGGATGATATCTCATAAGCAACGTCTAGTAGAGTCTTGTTCATGAGTATGAAGTGCACGATACTTATGAACGAGAGGCTATAAGATGTTTAGGAAATTTCACTTCTTTAATTACTCTTAAGTCGTGCCTTATAGTTTAACTATATAAAGTCCCTCTCCTAATCCTTCTTTTGTGTCTTCAGGATATGAATACACGAAGGACTAACGCTAAATGAATGAACGGTGACAATGTTAATGAAGAAGCTCTTCAAGCTAATCAAGCTTCGATTGATCCTCGGCTATGTCAAATGTGGAGGTTAGGTCGGCTTTTTAAATGTTGGCCTAAGCTTTGATGACTCAAGCTCAAGCGGTGACGGCTTAGGCCAATAGTGATGTTGTGACGCATGTGAATCATAATGTGAATTAAACTGCTTCAAGGGTTAAGGATTTTACAATAATGAACCCTCCCATATTTTATGTCTCCAAAGTGGAAGAGGATCCCCAAAGGTTTATCGATGAGATTTATAAATTTGTTGCTAATATGGGGGATATCTTCGGAAGGGAAGGTGGAGTTAGCTGCCTACCAACTAAAAGATGTTTCTCAAGTACGGTATGATCTGTGGAAGAGGGGAAGACCCATAAAAGTCGGACCGGTTGAATTGGAAACGTTCAAATCAACATTTCTTGGTAGATTCCTTCCTCGAGAGTTGAGGGAATCTAAGGTTGTGGAATTCATAAACATTCATCAAGGAAGTATGAGCGTGAAGGAGTATGCCATGAAGTTCACTCAATTTCCCAAGTATGCTTCGGCTATGTTGGCAAATTCGAAGGATGATATTAGTAGGTTTTTAATGGGTGTATCCAACTTGGTAGTAAAAGAATCTCGTACGGCAATGCTCCATCATGATATGGATATCTCACGTCTTATGGTGTATTGCCAAAAAATTAAGGACGAGAAACTCAAGGAAAATAATGGAGAGGTAAAAAGAGATAGGACGGGTGATGGAAACTTCTCCAATGCTAGGTCCGATGGGAAAGGTTGACAAAGGTTTAAACAAAGGTTTTCCAACCTAGGTTCCTCTAGTGCTCGAAAGGTCAACTAGGATAAGGTTTCTAACCCTAAACTTCAAGGAGGTAATAGTTGTGGTTCTTTTGTGGCTAGGCTTAATTGTGCAAAATGTGGAAGAAGGCATGATGGCAAGTGCCTTGTTGGTACCGATGTGTGTTTTAGATGTGGGAAGATTGGCAATAAGATGGGAGATTGTCCGCTGTTCACAGCCAGGGGTAGAGAAGGTAAACAATCTCCTCCAAGTGGTTCAAACTCTAATTCCCCAAAGCAAAACAACTTTTATGGTCTTTAATCCCGAGGTGACCAAGAGAGCTCCCCGAATGTGGTGACTGGTATGTTAAAAGTCTTTCTTATTGATGTCTATGCCTTGTTAGATCCCGGTACTACTATGTCCTTTGTGACACCCTATGTAGCCATGATGTTTGATATACTCCCCAAAGTTATAGTAGAATTGTTTTTCGTCTCTACCCCGGTTGGTGACTCGGTGGTGGCTAAGAGAGTCTATAGGGAATGTCCCATTTTCTTATCCCATAGAGTTACTTTTGTGGATTTGGTAGAGTTAGACATGTTATACTTTGTTGTGATTTTGGGTATAGATTGGTTGCATGCATGTTAAGCCTCTATCGATTGTAGGACTTAGGTAGTTAGGTTCCAATTTCCAAATGATCCTATCTTAGAGTGTAAGGGGGGAAATTCTATCCCTAAAGGTTAATTTGTCTCTTGTCTTAAAGCTAGGAAGATGATCTCTAAATGGTGTATTTACCATCTTGTTAGGGTGATGGATGTTGAGTCTGAAACCACCATCTCTAGAGTCGGTTCTGGTAGTGAATGAGTTTCCAGAAGTTTTTCACAATAATTTACCCAGTATTCCTCCCGAGTAGGAAATAGATTTTGGTATTGACCTTGTACCAGATATGTAACCTATATCTATCCCTCTCTATATAATGGCTTCGGCCGAGTTGAAACATCAACTATAGGATTTGCTAGGTAAGGGTTTTATCCGACCGAGTATCTCTTCATGGGATGCTCTAGTGTTGATTGTTAGAAAGAAGGATGGGACTCTTAAAATGTGCATCTATTATCGTCAGTTGAATAAAGTGACCATCAAGAATAAGTATCCACTTCTGAGAATTGATGACTTGTTTGACCAACTTCAAGGAGCTAGTTATTTCTCTAAGATTAACCTTGATTCGGGTTATCACCAATTGAGGGTGAGAGGGGATGATATTCCAAAGATAGACTTTCGAACGCGGTATGGTCACTATGAGTTTGCGGTGATGTCATTTAGGTTGACTAATGCTTTGGCGTCATTCATGGACTTGATGAATAGAGTGTTTAGACAATACCTAAACATGTTTGTGATTGTGTTTATCGATGCTATCATGATCTATCCAAGGAGTGAGAATTAACATGTGGACTATTTAAGAATTGTGTTCCAAGTTCTTAAAGACCAACAACTTTTTGCAAAGTTTAGCAAGTGTGAATTTTGGTTAAGGTCTGTAGCTTTTCTTGGTCATATTGTGTCAAGTGAGGGTATTGAGGTTGAACCTAAGAAGATGGATGCGGTCAAAAGTTGGCCTAAATCTCTAACTTCTTCCGACATTAGAAGCTTTTTGGGTTTTACCAGTTACTATAGGAGGTTTGTTGAGCGGTTATATTCCATTGCTTATCTGTTGACGGCTTTGACTCAAAAGAGAGCTAAGTTTGTTTGGTCGGAAGCTTGTGAGAAAAATTTCCCAGAATTGAAGGATAGACTTACTTCTGCTCTGGTGTTGACCTTACCATAGGGTACTGATGGTTTTGTTGTCTATTGTGATGCCTTTAGAATTGGGTTGGGATGTGTGCTTATGCAAAATGGTAAGGTGATTGCCTATGCTTCAAGGCAACTTAAATTCCATGAGAAGAATTATCCTACCCATGATTTTGAAATAGCAGCGGTTGTGTTTGCCTTAAAGATATGGAGGCATTTTTTGTATGGGGTCCATGTGGATGTTTTCACCGATCACAAAAGTATTCAATATGTGTTTCATAAAAAGGACTTTAATCTTCGCCAACGAAGGTGGTTAGAGTTATTAAAAGATTATGATATGAGTGTCCTTTATCACCCCAGCAAGGCTTATATGGTAGTGAATGCTTTTAGTAGGTTGTTGATGGGTAGTGTGGCTCATGTAGATGATGAAAAGAAAGAGTTTGTTCGGGATGTGCATAGGTTGGACTGACTAGGTGTTCAACTAGTGTATTCCGGCAAGAGTGGTGTCGTGGTCCATGATAATTCTGAATCGTCCTTTGTAATGGATGTGAAGTCTAAAAGAAGTGTAGATCCTATCTTGGTAGAGTTAAAAGATCTAGTACTCAAAAAGTCAGTTGAGGCTTTCTCCCAAGTGGGAGATGGGGTATTAAGGTATCAAGGTAGGTTATGTGTTCCAAATGTTGACGGCTTGAGAGAGAAAATTTTAGAATAAGCCCATAATTCTCGATATTCTATTCATTCGGGAGCCACCAAGATGTAACGTGACCTACAGGAAGTCTATTGGTTGAATGGGATGAAAAAGGACATCACAGAATTTGTGGACAAATGTCCTAATTGTCAATAAGTTAAGGTTGAGCACCAAAGGCCGGGAGGCTTGTCACAAGATATTTCTATTCCTACTTGGAAGTGGGAAGATGTGAACATGTATTTTATAGTAGGCTTGCCACGTACTCGGCGACAACATGGTTCGATATGGGTAATAGTGGACCGAATGACCAATTCCTCTCATTTCATTCCCATCAAGGTGTCCTACTCAGCGGAAGAATATGCTAAATTATTTTTGAAAGAGATAGTAAGGTTACATGGAGTTCCCTTGTCTATCATTTCAGATCGAGGTCCCCAATTTACTTCACAATTTTGGAAGTCCTTCCAAAAAGGGCTAGTTACTAAGGTGTAGCTTAGCATATGTTTTCACCCTCAAACGGATGGTTAAGTAGAACGCACCATTCAGCTATAGAGGACATGTTGAGGTCTTGCGTGATAGATTTTAAAGGCAATTGGAATGACCATATGTCGTTAGTTTAGTTTTCTTTTAATAACTGTTATCATTCGAGTATAGACATGGCTCCCTACGAGGCTCTCTATGGTAGGAGATGTAGGTATCCTATAGGATGGTTTGAAGTAGGGGATTTTCTTTCCTAGGCCCGAAATTGGTGTATAAGGCCATTGAGAAGTTTTGGATTATGAGAGAGAGGTTGAGAACGGCCTAAAGTCGGCAAAAGTCCTATGTCGATGTTAGAAGGAGAGATCTAGAATTTGATGTTGATGATTGGGTTATTTTGAAAATCTCGCCTATGAAGGGTGTTATGAGGTTTGGAAAGAAGGAAAACTTAATCCTCGGTTTGTGGGTCCTTATGAGATTTAGAGGTGTGTGGGCAAAGTTGCATATGAGTTAGACTTGTCGAATGAGTTGGCATTCGTGCATCCGGTGTTCCATGTCTCAGTGTTTAAGAAATGTATTGGGGATCCATCAACCATAGTCCCCTTAGAGGGTTTAGAGATTAAAGATAATCTTGCTTATGAAGAGGTACTGGTTGAGATTCTAGACCGGCGAGTCAAGAGGTTGAGAAACAAGGAAGTTGCCTCCGTGAAGGTATTATGGAGGAATCATCTACTTGAGGGTGCTACTTGGTAGGCCGAGGCCGATATTAAATCCCGATATCCTCATCTCTTTCCTTCTATTCCTATTCAAGCTTGAGGTAAGTAGTTCCTCTAGATTTTTCTTGTTTTGGAGGTCATATGTGATTTATGTGGTCCCATGATTTCCTTATGTTATGCATGTTTTTGATAAATTCCTGTTTAGTAAGAAAATGAGTTTTCATGATATATGTTCCTCATGTTGTTGTGCATGTAGTATGAGTTGCCTATTCGACTTCATGAGACGAAATGATGAACATGCTTTAGTATGCTTTTGAGAGTCAAATGCATATTGGCTCCATGATGTTGAGCATGCTTTGTTTTAAGAAAGTAGTTCCTCCTATGAATATTGTGACAACCGGAAACAAGTAGGCTAAGCTAGGACTTTACGTGAGGGTTCTAGAGCTTGACGTGGGGGTTAGAGTCTTAGATATTACTCCATGTATTTAAATAAAGGGTTGAGGGTTTG
Organism: Solanum bukasovii; assembly: GCA_029582585.1. Taxonomy (NCBI): domain Eukaryota; kingdom Viridiplantae; phylum Streptophyta; class Magnoliopsida; order Solanales; family Solanaceae; genus Solanum; species Solanum bukasovii. Next base: position 6,732 of record JAJOOI010033032.1, on the reverse strand, counting down.
AACATCAAGGTACAACTCCCCAAGGACCAACCAAGGGTCGTTGAGGAGGACCCTAACAGGCTGCCAAAACAGTGAACCTACGGCTGGACCCACTCCCCGTAGGATGGTCCAAGCCCCGTAGGTGGGTGATTCGTAGGTGGCCAACAAGTTCTGGTCACCAACCCATGCCCCACCAGTACGGGTTGTGGGTAAGTCCATGCCCCGTAGGTGGGTGGTCGTGGATGGTGGCCTGGAGACTATTTTAAGGAGTAAATTAGGTGCTCCTTGGGGTTTTTCCCATTTTAAGTGGGATTTTTTTAGGTCATTATAAGTTAGTTTAGGTCACCTATATAAAGCCTTTAGACCCTTAATTAGGTCATTCCAAATCATTTTCTCAACTCACCAAAAAGAAACATGATTCCCTCTAAAAAATCCTCTCTCTAGAAAGAAGAAGAAGAAGAAGAAGAGGAGGGTCAAGCTAGGTCAAGACTCCATGGTTTCAAGCTTGCTGTGATTTGTATCCAAGGTATGATGGCTTATTAATTCATGGATTCCTTCCATCCATAAAGCCCCCATGATTACCCCCATTTGTGAAGATGAATCCCTAATTCTAGTTAGGGTTCCTTCATATATTGTGGGCATTGTTGTATGTGGATCCAATTGAGTGGATATAGGTTGTTTGTGATTTTTTGTGATGTAATTATATCTTTTAGTATGATAATGCATGTATTTATGATTAACCTAAGATTCTAGGGTGAAATTTATATAGTTTAATTTTATGCCATGAAAGAGGAAATTGAGGACTTAGATGTGACCTTCTAAGATTGATGAATTTCTTTATGAATTACTTTAGATTAGAATACCTAGATATTAATTACCTAAAAGTTAAAGCTTGTAGACATTAATTGATTAGATTAGGGCTTATGAGATGAATCATGACTAGTAGTGTTGAGATTAAGCCTGTATGATGATATAGGACTAGAATTGCTTAAGAAGGAAGCATGTGGTTAGATTGTCTTGAGAATAAATCATATGTGATGACCATGTGAGGTATTGCTTGAGAATAAATCTAGCAATATAAATGATGAGTTCTAGGGTTTTGAAAGTAAAGCTAATATGATGAATTAAGTATGTTAATGCCCTAAGAGGGAAATTGACATGATGGTGGTAGACTAATAGATAAAAATGTTGTGGAAGGACTTTACCCATCTAATGTGCCTCATGAATGTTTGAATGCATAAAGAGATAGAATCAGATGAGTTAGAGAGATATCAATGTGATGCCTAAAAGTAAGTTTTGAACCTTAAGGAAGTGAAGTATAAAATTATGCTTGTAGTAATTGAACTACTTGAATTATAATTATATCCATGTCTATTGTAGTCATTCTATATGTGTTGATTTGACACGAACTTTGACCTTGAAAGGGCAACATATGATATTATGCATGTTTTTTGAAGTTTAGTACATGCTTTAAGAACACTTTGAGTGTAAAGTGAATATACTCATGATCTAGTTGTGTGTTGTTGAAAGGTTATTCTCATATACACACTTATGTATGAATATGATATGATGTGAGAGGTTCTCTCTATATAATGATTCTAAGGTTGAAAGCCTAGTCTCACCTATTGAATCTATATATAGACATGAACGGTGAAAGGTTATTCTCACGCATGATCTAATGAGCTATAGTATGAGTTATGATAGATTGATTGTCAAGACATTCTTCCATAAATATGTACTTAAGTCAAGACTTATTTTGAACTCAATGGGAATTATGCTTAGCACCGAGTGGATATTGAATATGAGATAGAAGCTTATACGCTAGTTGAGTTTAGATTCTCAATGAAAGCTCTTACACTAGTTGAGTCTGGCTTTCCGAATCTGTTCCTCTTACACTAGTTGAGTCTGGGTTCCCAAAGTATGTATATCATGAGATGGAGACCTTTTACCTTAGTTGTGTCTGGGTTTTAGTAGCAATCTCCTTATCCCATAAACTATGTGCCCTCATAGGTTACTTAGCTATTGGATCAACCTAACCTAAGAGTATGGTTCTAACATCGGCAGGTAAAGCAACCCCTTTTCGGTGTAGGGTAGACACCGGATTCCATGTTAAGCTCTCACAATAAGAATATGAATTATGAACTATGGTTACTTAAGAAGATTTTCTTTGTATGGGTGAGAGTATGGGATCTTATTCATACATTGCACAAGTATGCTTTGACGGTATCTATGGTATGTTCCTTTTATGTTATGATGATCTATGTAATGATTATGGTTATGATCTATGCTTACTTTGGAATGTAGCTTGAAAGGCCTTACCAATGCATGGGTGACTAAAGGTGAGTATTTTGTTGTTATTGATAAGTAAGTTAAGGATGATATCAAAAGGTGATAAGTATGAATGAGAACCTAAAGTAACTTTCTTAACATGGGTGGGATTATGGGGTCTTATCCATGTATTGCACAAGCTTGCCTTGAGGTGACTTATGAAGAGTTCATTTTACTTTATGTTGATCTAAATGCATTAACTATGCCTATGACAATGATGTTACCTAGCTATTATGGTCACAAGTTATGATTATTGTTTATTATGCTATAGCCTATGTGTTATGATGATGTATCTTATGCGTATGACTTATGTTATTGTGTTTTATACATGTCTTATGTTGACTGGTTCCTCTTATAGGCTTATGTTGATGATTTATGCTAGCCATCATATTTATTATATTATTGTAATAACGCATACTTTTTCCTACATTCTTGTCAAATGTAGGGTTCGGCGATATTGGCTTCTATCTTCGTGGCTAGGTTCATGGTAGATCAAGAAGAGAAGATTTGGAGAGTCCTCATAGCATTGAGGACTTGATCACCACTTTTCTTTTTATGTCTTTTTTAATGTTTAGATTGTATATGGGTTGTGTCCCTAACTCTGTTCAAGTATTAGATGGTTTGAGACAAGTGTAATAGACTTCCGCTTTTCTTTTATAAAAGACTTCGATTGTAGTGAAAAATGTTTTAAATTTCCATACTTTTCTATTATCATATGTTATGATATGCTAAGGGCTTGTTATTTGCTGGAGAGAAGGAAGTCTCTGATCAAATTTTTGAAGGTCAGGATAGTCTTAGAGATCAGTGTTTCGCAGACCCCTTCAGGGTCTAGTACGCCATGTTACATCTAGGGGGTACCCCTAGGTCATGACAAACTTGGTATTCAGAGCACAAGGTTTAGAATGGTTCTAGGCTATCTCAAACCACATCTAGTAGAGTCTTGTTCATAAATGAGAAGCTTTCCAAATTTATGAATAGGAGGCTATTTGATGTTTTGGAAACTTTACTTCTTCATTCTCTTAGTCGTGTTATAGAGTTTAACTCTATTAGGTCTTGTTCCTAATCCGTGCCCGATAGTTTTAAGGATATGACTACTTCAAAGGCTAACGTTACAAGGATGAGGAAGACAATCTAGATTAAGAAGTTCCTCCACAAGCTCCAATCGACCTTTTGGAAGAGAAAGTAACAAATGAGAAGCTTAGGTTTGGTTTACAACCATTCAATCAGGCTGGGATAGGAGCTCCTGAATTTTATTGGTCAAGGATGGTGGAAAATCCTCAAGAGTTTATAGAAGAGGTCTCTAGTGTGTTAGACTTTGTGGGAATGAATGTAGTAGAGAAGGCAGAGTTGGCTTCTTGTCAACTCAAAGGGGTTGCAAAAATATGGTATGATCGACAGAAGGAGAGTAGACCGGTAGGAATGGGTCCCATAGAGTGTGAACTATTAAAGAGTGCTTTTATGGATACGTTCTTCCCTTTAGAGATGAGAGAAGCTTTAGTGCTTGAATTCACTAACCTTAGACAAGGTGATATGAGTGTTATGGAATATGCATGGAGGTTCACCCAATTGTCTAAGTATGTTCCAATTTTAGTGACCGATCCTAGGTCGGGAATGAGTAAGTTTATGTCGAGAGTGTTTGATTTAGTAGAAAAAGAATGTCGTATGGCCATGCTCGATCATGATATGAATATTTCTCGCCTTATGATTTATGCTTATCAAATTGATAAAGAGAAACTTGAACAAAGGTTGAGGGAGAATAAGAGATTTAGGGTTGATGATGACAATTCTCCTCTTGAAAGGTTCTCTGGGCAACGTTCCTCAAATATGCCTAAATTCAACCAAGATAGGGTGCTTAACACTAGACCTCAAGGAATTAGTAGTGAGTCATTATAGCCTGCTTGTGCTAGGTGTGATAGTAGACATGTGGGTTAATTCCTGCTGGGTTCTAATATTTGTTTTAGTTGTGGTGAGTTGGGCCACAAGATAAGACATTGCCCTAAATTTGCTAGGAATGAAGGGAAAAGTAATTGTAGGTCTCAACCCAACCCATCAACTGGTCCTATTAGTTTCAATGGGAGTGCTCCAAAGAATAATAGGTTTTATGCTCTCCTAGATAGAGGTGGACAAGAGTGTCCTCCGAATGCTGCTCTCGGTATGTGTTTTATGCTTATTTAGATTCTGGTGTAGCTTGTGTTTTGTTACTTGGTAGACTTGGTATGATAGACTTTGATGTTGTCTTTGATTTGAATGGGTTGCATTTGGGTTATGTTATTTTATGGTAAAACCCGACTTAGTCATGATGAGTTTGGGGTATGTGGAGAGATTTGATGAATAGGGTGTTTAAGTAATGCCTAGATGTGTAGAGTGAGTAGAATCCTTTAAAAGGGTAGTAGTGTAATTCACTATTGTTTAGAATCATCTTGTGTGATAGATGTGAAAACTTAGTGAGGACTTTCTCCGACCTTAGAGTTGAAAGATACGATGCTTAGAAGAGTCTGTATAGGCTTACTCTCAAGGGGGAGATAATGTGTTTAGATAGAAATATCGTTGAGTTTTCTTAATGTTCATGATCTAGGTTGGCTTGAAATTCTCACCTTCAGAGGTATAGTGAGTTTAGGAAGTTTAGTCCCGGTTTTGTATGCTCCTATGTGATCTTGAATGGTGTTGGTAAAGTTGCTTGTGAACTAGAGTTGTTTCATGAGTGGTACATGTGTATCCAGTTTTCCATGTCTCTTGGATATAGCAGGGTGTTGGATATCCGACATTCATAAATCCCTTAAGAAGAGTTGGGGGGTTAATCAGAACCTCCCTAATTTTGACATTCCGATAGGGATCTTAGACCGGCAAGTTAAGAAATAAAAGAGAGCAAGGAAGTTGTTCCCGTGAAAGTGTTAAGGAGTGGTCTTCTAGTGAGGCTTTTAGGTGAGGGTGCCTAGGGAGGCCAAGGGCCAATGAGATATCCCGATGTCCTCATCCCTTTTCCTTTTATTCCTCCTTTTGTTGTGAGATGATAAGTTCCTCTTAGTCGTAATATGTTTTGGAGTCATGTGTGTTTTAGATGTTTCCATGATTCCCTTATGAGGTGCATGTTCATGAAAACTTTTGTTTTGAAAGAAAATTAAGTTGCACGATTAATTTTCCTCATGTTGTAATGCATTTAGTATGAGTTGCATATTTGACTTCATGAGATGAATAAATGAGCATGCCTTAGTTAGGAGTTGAGATATTTCTCCTTGAATAAATGCTTTTTGAGAGTAAATTGCATATGAGCTCCACGAGAGTGTGTTGAGCATCATTTAGCTTGGAGGTGGTAGTTCCTCCTTGAATATGAGTAGATGTTGAATTTCATGCATTTTGGGTTGTTAGATATAGTTCCTACTTGTTTGTGATACATTGCTCATGTTGAGTTGGAGTTGATGTTTTCTCTTTATTTATGTGCATTTAGATCAGTTTCCTGCATAATGAATTTCTAGTCTAGAGTTATGACCTTAAGAAGTGCCTAGAGTGTCATTCGAGCACGAATGTTCCCAAGGGGAGATATTGTGACACTTGGAATCTAGTAGGCTAAGCTAGGGCTTTGCTTGAGGTTTGTAGAACTTGACGTGGGGGTTAGAGTAAAAGATATAACTCCCTGTACTTAAAATAGGGGGTTGAGGGTTAGAACGTCAAGGTACAACTCCACAAGGACCAACCAAGGGTCCTTGAGGAGGACCCTAGCAGGCTACAACAAGTGTGGACCTACGGCTGGAATCCATCCCTGTATGTGGGTGATCCATATGTGGACAACAAGTTCCAGTCACCAACCGATGCCCCACCAGTACGTGTTGTGGGTCTGGCCACGCCCCATAGGTGGGTGGTCATGGATGGTGGCCGGGAGACGGTTTTAAAGAGTAAATTAAGGGCTCTTTCGGGTTTTCATGTTTTAAGTGGGATTAAGTAGGGTCGTTTTAAGTTAGTTTAGTTCACCTATATAAAGCCTTTAGACCCTTAATTAAGTCATTCCAAATCATTCTCTCAACTCACCAAAAAGACACCCAATTACCTCTAAAAAATCCTCTCTAGAAAAAAGAAAGAGAAGAAGAAGAGGGCCAAGCTAGGTTCAGACTCCATTGTTTCAAACTTTCTAGGCTATGTATCCAAAGTATGATGGCTTATTCATTCATGGATTCCTTCCATCCAGGAAGCCCCTATGATTACCCCCATTTGTGAAGATTATGTCACGCCCCAAACTCGAGAGGCGCAACTGGCTCCTAATGCCAAAACTCAGGCCCGAGCCGACCCTGCTGAACCATTTGCTACTAGCGCATGGCAGCCACACGCAATCAAGAAATCAAACAAGTATATCTCGGCTTAAAACTAAGCCATCGGTCGGCAAGGCCCCTGTCAACTGATCTATAAAAGAAACAGCTACTCCCAGGAGATCAT